>JAODAL010068726.1:0-16685 GCA_025379985.1 Phyllomedusa bahiana
CCGGGCCCCCCAACCCGGGAAAAAATGATGGCTGCACTGTTAGGTCGACACAGACAGGACAAACAGACACAGAACAATAAACGTAGTCGGGCAGTCAAAAGTCGGCAACAGTACGGGCAGCGAGGTACAGAGACGTGAGACAAAGATGATAACCGGGGTCCAAAGCAAAAGGTCAGGAGAGCACAGAAACAACAGAAGAGAGCAGGCGACCTATAGGGCAATGAGCCAAAATATCAGGCAAGGCAGGAAGGAAACAGAGACCTTATATAGGAACAGATGAAAGGTAGAACTGAGGCAATAGGCAGAAGGAAAAAAAAGACCAGATAGGAGAAGAAGGCTGTCACTAAGAAGGAACAAAAATTAACCAAGAGTGTGCTGGAAGATTCTGGCCACGGGCGTTGGCCAGGAATCAATTAGCACCCAGCACAGAATAAACCAGTTCACATAGTAAATAAGAAACGTAGTATTAAGTCAAAAACCATGGTTTACGTCGTACTGGCCATGGCCGGCGACCAGAGCCAAAACACGGGGGTGTTTCAGGCACAATCCTGACACCAATACTTTAAGAACCCAAACCCTTCTTACCTTCACCAAGACTTCAGCTATGTATATAACTACCTGAGCTCCATCTGTCTTTCCTGCATTATGCATGGCAGAGGCAGCATCCTTGGAAGTCCTTATCTTCAACTTAAAGCCTAGTTCTTTAAAATTATATTTCAGGATCGTACACCTAACATGTATTTTGTAATTGGTTCTAAGATCGAACATGACAGCTGGGTCATTGCCAGCCGCTTCCACCAATTTATCAACTCATTCCACCACACACCAAACCCTGGCACCAGGGAGACAGAAAACCTGCCATGATGACTTCTCTCAGCCGCAACTCGTCTCTGCAAAATTTACCAAACATCTCAGAATTCTATTTTTTTTTCAGCATTTCTCTAAATGTGGCCACCTCTGTACAAACTCAATATAAGGTGATAGATGGGATGGTTATGGGGTGATAGGTGCAGGTGGAAAGATTATGGGGTGATATTCGGTGAGAGAACTATGAGGTAATAGATGGAGAAATTAAGGAGTGATGGGGGGTTGTATTTTGTGTTGGCACTAGGATTCATAACACAATAATGGGGAGATTATAGGGTGATAGATGGGAAGGTTACGGGGTGATAAGTGGAGTGTTAGGTTGAGATTAGGGGACTATGGGGTAATAGGCAGACAGGCCGAGAGGCTATGAGGTGATAGGTGGCGGTGGTGATAGGTGGGAGTTGTAGAGGGGTGGGAGAGAGGAGTTCCTGAGCACAGCCTGAAATCTCATTGGGGGAGGCCATAGGACCATCCCCCTGGAGATTGTGCTGTGGTTCTGCTCTATACCCCCGAAAATCATAATGTGCCGGTTAAACTTCGTACCCTGCACCTCCAGAAGATCATCTGCAGCCAACCTCTGCTCTCTCTGAGATGGAGTTTAGTACTGTAATTTTTTTCTTATATTTATACAGGTTTCCCCTTTGGACTATGTAGGACTCATTGATTTCTTTAATAAAATAGTGAAAGAGGGCTGATGTCGGGGAGTATTTATTTAAATAAAAGGTTTTTGGGCCATTTGTGTCCTGTTTTTTTTTAGTCTTTGTGTTAGCCAGCTGTGGTTTTTGTTGCCTAAGGCTACCTCATGTCACTATTACCCCAGTACCTAATGCACTAGGGTTACTGGGAAGAGCCAGGTAACCATCAGAAGTGGACGGTCCGCTTCTGGGGCAGCTGTGGGCTGGTATTTTTAGAATGGGAAGAGACCAGTGTTAATGGACCTTCCCATTCTAATAGTATCATGCTGCAGCTATTAGTTTTACTTTGGCTGGTTATGGAAAATGGGGGGGAACCCCATTTCTTTAATTTTTTCAAAATCATTTATTCATTGAGAATCTAAAAATGGGCAACTCCTGTAATCATTACAGTGAATGCTCATGTTTAGATTCTCATTCAATAACTAATTTTTTGGGAAAAAAAAATGACATGGGGTCTTCCCATTTTCCATTATCAGCCAAGCTAAAACCAACAGCTGCAGCCTGATACTATTATAATAGGAAGAACCATCAATACTGGTGCCTTTCCATTCTAAAAATACCAGCTGGTAGCTGCTCCAGAAGTGAAACACCACGTTAGAGGGTCTGCATCTGACGGTTACCATCTCTTCCCAATACTCTTTGTGCATTTGGTACTGTGGTAATAGTAACAAGGCGTTAGTGTCAGCCTTGAGTAACAAGAAACATCATTGGCTGATACTAAGCCCGAGCAATAGTAATGAACAGGCATCTGTCAGACACCCCCACTACTATCACTAGAATTATGTGAGAAAAAAAAAACACACACACAAATTGAACAAAAAAACTTTAACTTAAATGAAAAATCCCCGGCACCAGCTCTCTTTAACCATTTTATTTAAAAAAAAATAGATCCAAGGTTGATCCGACATAGTCCACCGAATTCGACGTAGTACAAATAGGAACCTGTAAATAAAACAATCAATAGACATAACGTACATATAGGCTGGATACCATATCCAACATCCAGGAAAGCTGGGTGACACCCATCGCCCACAGTTAACATCCAGCTTTCCATGAGAGACTGGGTGCCACCTTTGGGGGATGGAGTGTCACCCAGCTTTCCTGGATGCTAAATAGGCTATTGCCATAGTTTTTCCCCCGCAGGGGGCAGGAGACAATGAGAAGCTCCTGCCCCCTGTGGCCGCTGGAGACAGACTTCCCCCTCACTCTAGCCCCCCCTTTCCCTCCCTCTAGCCCCATCCTTCTCACTATATCCCCTCTCACCCCCTCCTCCTCACTCTAGTGTCCTTCTCCTCACTCTAGCCCCTTTCTCCTCATTCTAGCCCCCTTCTCCTTCACTCTAGCCCCTCTCCCCCTCACTCTAGCCACCCTCCTCCTCACTCAATCCCCCTCATTCTAGCCCCTTTCCCATTCACTCTAGCCTTCCTCCTCACTCTAGCCCCCTTTGACAAAGCATACAGTCATCAGTCTTCTGGAGCTGCCGTCAGCAGAGCAGTCTGGGCACTGTAGGGGAGAGGGGTGGGGCTTCGGTAGAGGTGGTGAAGCTTTGCAGCTCAGCCCTCCCGCTCCACAGTAATGTACTGTGGATGCAGCCCCGGCTTGCTGTCAGGAGATCGGAGCGATGGCGGGTAAGCTGGAGTGTAATGTGCCCCCACCGCTCCGATCTCTTTAGCCACTGACACCAGTGTTAGGGAAGCCATCAGGCCCCACCCCAGCCACTCCCCCACCGTCTCCACTGCCGCCTGGCTTGCATAGAAAGAGCTGACATACAGTGGCAGAGACTGTAGGAGAGAGTAGTTTATATAATAAAGAATTATTATTGCCACACTGCCAGCCTCCTCCCAGCGCTTAATGGCATTAGTGAGCGTCGCTTGACACTGCCTGATGCCACTTGAATTTAAAGAACCTCCCATAGCCAGCTGACTACGGGAGGTCTGCCACCTGTCCCGACAGTGCGGGATGTATGCCCTATTTGCAGGAGCCTCCCTGACGTTCTGGGAGGGTTGTCAGGTATGTATTAAACCGAGAGCAAAGGTAAAAAAGGACACACCATTATGTTTCCATGGAGGGAAACAATGGGCCTGATTTATCAAAACTGACTAATAGAAAGACTATCTTTGTTGCCCAGAGCAACCAATCAGAGCTCAGCTTTCATTTCTTATATTGCTTTTGTAAAACAAAAACTAGGCTCTGGTTGCTATGGGCAACAAGGACAGTCTCAATGTTAGACAGTTTTGATAACTGAGGCCCAATGTGTTGTTATGTGCCACTTCACTATGAGTTGTGAAGCCCCGAATTTTTGGCGCATTAAAAATTGTCTTTGGCGCATTACAAAGGCACTTATTGTGCCAAAGTTTGGAGTGCACTTGTTCATACATTCTTTTTGACTCGAAGTACACCACTCATACATGTCACCCTTAAAAACTATAGTTTATATTATTTATACTTCAGTTTTTTAAAGCCTTTGAAACTTCTCATCAATAACCTACAGTTAAATTTTGTATTTAGTGTGACAAAGCGCAAGGCCTTGTCATTGAGGGACTATATGTGCCACCGTACCTTAGGGCTGCGGTGGAGTGAAGCCGAGTAAGTAGGTCTGCAACCTTGGGTTGCCGACATCTTGTTCCTTTCTTGCATCACTGCTTTAAGCAGTGTTATTCCAGGTCCGGCTTTTACTGGAGCAGTTTTAGAGCTAGGTGGGGGACTGTTCCCACATATCCACCCCAGGATTTCCCAAGCCTATACAACCAAGAAGTCAGGAGTCCTGGGTGTGGTACGCCACTCGAAGCATGGAGGGTGTGTGAGAAGGATCTTCTGTGTGAAGTCTCTCTGAGGAAGGCTGGATTTACCCTTCTTACATGCTGCTACTTTTGTGTATGGTGAGCTGAACCTGTTATGTTATACATTACTGCCTGAAGCAAGATTCTGTTTAAGTTCTATTTTTGCACCCCTGCTGAAGACAAGCTGTTTATGTTCTGGACTTTCTGTTTAATAAAAGCCATTAAAGTGAACGCATTTGGTGTTGTGGTCCCTGTGACGGAGCTGACCCCCCACATTAGTTCATTCCATTCTAATTTCTTTACATGCTATTTGACTGCTTATTTATTTCAGTAAATTTGTACACAGTGTATACTTGTTTTCAGGAGAATTGAGGTTCTGTGCTTTAAATTATGAGAAGTGTTGACAAGTACCATGGTAGCATGTAAAAAACTAATGCCTATATTTTCTTATTCCATGTAAAGAGGCAGTATAAGATATGATTGCTAACCATTCAGGTGTTGAAGGCTATTCCCATAGCAACCATCAACAGCCTCAGTTTGCCCTTGCTAAAGGAGAGGAATAGTAATGTTACCTGTAAGTTGTGAGTATTGAAAATTATTGTAGGGAAAAACAGGCAAAATACTGCAAAAAAGAAAATGACCAACTATATTTAAGCTCAAATTGTATTTTTATACAATGTATTTTGTACATTAAATTCATACAATTTCAAAAATCTAGGTACCCATTGATATTACATGTAAAGTATTCTAGTTGGCTAGCCTCCACAAGTCTGCAGAAACTGACAAGCCATTTTACATGGTCACCATTTATGTCTCATTCCCATGGTGTTGGTATGAGGCCAGTCATGTGAATGTGTCATGTCATTGCTCCAGAGAATTAATCTAAGCCACTTGGAGACCACTGGAGCATTGTCACAAGAACTGCCAGGGATTTAACTAATGAATAATCCTTTTTTTGTTATTTTATAATATTGCATGCAGTTACAGATGTATTGAGCATTAACTTGACAGATGGCAGACTTTGCTATTACACTGCATGCAATTTTTATAGCCAATGTATTATAGGTGTGCTTTTATGAATAGCATAGCATGACATTTTTCAATGCTTGTTAGCACTCACTACAGCTCTAGTTTGACTTCTTAAACACTCAAACATCCCTTTTTAAACATCAATACTTTGCACCACTTTTTGAGGAGGTGCAGTTCAAAAACTGAGTAAAGCCAGTGTTGCTTGGAGACCATAGAATGTATAAAGCAAATGTGGGTTAATCCAGGATATAACTTGGTATAGGTCATAGTAAAGTAATTTAGTTACAAAGTTACTTGATTTCTAAGAAAATTGTATTTATAATTAAATGTGTATTTACACACCTCAATTTTGACTGTCAATAAATGTTCAGTGGTTTAAAAAATACTGATATTGGTTCTAATAGACATTTCTAATCGGGCAAGAGGCAAAGGAGAGGCAGCAATGTCTTGTGCCAATTTCAATATTGCAACTAATGACATTTTAAGATGAAGAATAAAAAAAAGTTATTGTTTTTCAGTAACCTTATGCTTTTTTAAACCCTCCCTTTTTAAACATTAAAAAAACAAATGGGAAAAATTTTTTGAATTCATCATTTTCCCCAACCAAAACACTCTATCTCTACACCGATCCCCTTTTTATCACAGTCAAGGGCTATATTTCCCCTTCACCGGCTAAGAAAGGGTCCCTCCCTTTGGGAAAAAGTTTGACTCCAATCTGCCCTTCCCAAACCCACATTCCAAACCCTCACCTCTCCCTGCTAACCTTCCCACCTGAAAAATATCTCCCTAAAATTTCACTTTTTCCTTAACCTTGAAAGCAAAAAAAAATGCTTGTCCCCCCCTCGCCACCTCCCGCCTAGACAACGCAACATTCCTTTTTTCTGGGGCCTTTCCATCAGCCCCCCCCCGCCTTCCCCCTCCAATAAACCCCTAAAACCCCTCCCGGGGCCCGTTGAAAAAACTCTTTTCCCTGCTACTCCTCCCTTTCCCATCTTACAATCCCTTCACTGGCTACCCATTGCCCAGCAAAATAAAATTTAAGTTAGAAAACCTTGCCCTTTCCCAACCCAATCTTCGCCCCCTAAACAGGCCCTTTTTTTCTCTTTTCTCCTTTTATCATCTATTCGCATAACTGTCTCCAAGATTCTTCCCGGGCTTCACCCATTTTCTGAAAACTCACCCCTCAACCCCATCAGACTCCCCCCCCAGTATACTACCCTAAAAAGCAACCTAAAAAACCCATCTTTCAGGATTCCCTGAAACCCCAACAAAAACCCCTTGTTCCCACTATTTCCCACCACACAAACATGTCTCCCCCTTTCCCCTTTTCTGTCTCTTTCCCACCTTCCTTTTTGGATTTGAAAGGGCCCCTCATGGGCAGGGCCCCTCTCTCCTTCTGTACCATTTTGTTAGTTTTAATTGTCCCCTTTTTGTACTTTTTTGGGACCTATTTTAAACAGCAATCTGGAAAAAGGGCGCCTAAAATTATTATAATAAAAAATAATTTTTAAAAATTTAATTTTAATAATAATAATTAATAAAATTTTTATTGTTCATTATCCCAGTCAAAAAAAAAAAAGTATTCAATGAAAAAAAAAATGTAGGAACATTTGTTTTTTTTTTTCCCAAATGAAAACAAAGTAAAAAAAATTTAAACTATACTGCCCAAAATCCAGGGTTTTAGCAGTTTCTTTTTTTTGCAGATGACACCAAGCCTATACAGGGTATTAAAGTCTATGGAAGATGCTCATAAATTTGCAAGCAACCTGGAAAACCGGGAGTGTTTGGGGGCCCATCCACTTGGCAAAGGGGGTTTCCCAATGTGGAAAAATTGAAAGGGTTTCTGCTTTTGGGGTAAAATTTTAATCTACAGGCATCATAGGGTCCAAGGAAGGAGAAAAATTTAAAATTGGGCTTTTTGTAAAAAGTCTGGACGTTCTTGTAGATCATAGTTTTACAAACAGCATGCAATGTAAATCAGCTGCCTCTAGGGCAATTAAGAAAATTTGGGTGTTTTAAAAGAGGGATGACTCCCCGGGGCAAGGTTTAAATTTTAAAAATTTCCCCCTGTCCCGCGGGGCCTGGGCTTTTCCTCCCCTTTAAAATTTTTGCTTTTTAAGTTTCTTTCCCCCAGTTTTATAGAAGAGTTGTAATGGAGCTAGAGAGGAGTTCAAAGACAAAGCAACCAAACTTTTGGGGGGAAAATGGAGCCCTCTTAGTTATGGGTGGGGTTTAGTAAAATTAAAACTTTTTTTGCCCTTGAAAAAAAGGACGGCTTTGGGGGGCATGATTAATTTTTTTAAAAATATAAAAGGGCCCCCCTACAAAAGTATGGAAAAAAATTTTTTTCAAATGAAGGCCCCTCAAAAGAAAAAGGGGGGAAAATTCCCTTCGACTAAAAAAAAAAAGGGAAATTAAAACCCCAGGGGGAAGAAGAGCTTTCCCTTAAACTTAAAAACGGTGACTTGTGGAATAGCCCGCCTGGGGAGCTGGTCACAGCAGGAACTGTAGAGATTTTTAGAAAGGCTTAGTTTCCTACCGGGAACTAAAGAATAATTTAAAGGTACGTAGCCCATAAAAAATTTTGGGGTCCTGGTGGTGGGGCTCTGGGGTCAGAGATATGGTCTCCAAATGGAGCGATTTTTTTTCCTTTTCCTTGTGGGTTTAAAGGGGATTAAACCCGGGGGTGAGGCGGGCTTTTAAAAAAACCCTTTTCTCTCTCCCCCCACCCCAATTTTCCCCCCTCCTTTTTTTGAACTTTATGGACACGTGTTTCTTTCAAACCCTTTCTAAAAGGGGAACTATATGTAAAATATCACAATTTTTTAAGGGCCACAGCTGATATCCATATTAGTCCCCCGTGTGCCAGCACAACAGCAGCTAGAAAAAGGGGAGTAAAATCAATAAGACCCGTGGTATCTTGAGCCATGATGACTGCAGTACATCCCACAACTTCTGGAGGTGTGGGGGGTGGATCCATAGAGAGAACATGACTATCATGGTGATACACAGGGTGCTCCCAAATTTGGTTAAAGTCCCCGGGGAAATTAAAGGGGCCCGGAAATTTCACTTAGATGTTGGGTTTTTCTATTCAAGTTTAAAAACAAATTTTTAGCCTGTCCCCCTCACATTGTCTTGCTGGGCACCCCTTAAAAGGGATTTTAACATGTTGGGGTATGCATGATTTTGTAAGGGTAGAACACAAAAGTTTTTCCTTTACATGGATAAAAAGGGCCCGTAAATGCCCCCAAAAAAAAACCAAAACCAGCTTGTGTTTTCTTGCATTGGTTGGGGGGCGGTGGTTTTTTCTTTAAAAAGTTTTTAAATCTAACATGTCAATTTCCATCAGATTTATGAAGCAGAAAACATGATCATGTAGGAAAACAAACCCCCCCTTTGACAAATTTGCTAAAAATCCGATTTTTGGTACTGTCTTTAAAAAATTTTAAATTTTTTTCTGCGGGTCCAAAATTTTCAAAAAAAGGGGCGTGAACAACTGTCTGCTTTCCCAGCCCCATATGCTTCCAGTTCACTGGAAAATGTGTTTTAAAACACATTTTCCCGTTTTTTTGGCAAAGAAAAAATCCGCAAACGGGACAGTTTCCCAAAAAAAACCCCCCCACTCCCTGCCCTACAGCAAATAATCTTTCTTTTTTGAAACTCTGATAAATCACACTTTTTGCCCATGACAGCTTCTCACAATAGTTGGTAGGAATTTTGGGCCCTTTTCCCCCTGACAAACTTGGGGTAACCCGAACCATGTTTTTTAGGTCACCCTTTCCCACACCTCCCCTTCAGCTTTGCCCCAAAAAATTTTCAAAAGGATTTTAAAACCGGGGCTTTGTGATGACCAATTTCCCAAAACATTAACCCTTTTGGGGCCCCTTTTCCCCCCCAAGTTTAAAATTCCTGTGATGTTTGAAATGTTAGGGTTTAGTATTGCCCCCAAAATTTCTTTTCAAGATTTTAATCTTTGTGAAGTGTTCCAGTCCCCCCTTTCAAAAAAACAACCCCCCAAAATGATGCTGCCCCCCGTGTTTCCCCAGTTGGAATGGTGTTCTTAGGCTTCCAAAACTTTTCCCCTTTTTCCCCCAAATGTAACGATGGGTCAAATTTTGGCCAAAAAGTTTTTAATTTTTAGTTTTTGCCCCGACCCAAAAAAATTGTCTCCAAAAAAAAGTTTTTTGTTCCGTGTGTAAATTGCAAGCATTAATTTGGCTTTTTTATGTTTCTTTTGGGGTAATAGGGTTTTTCCTGGCAGAGTGGGGGCCTTCAGCCCCGTTTATACAGTATTTTTTTTTCACTGTGGGTAATGACCCCAATTTTTACCAGCTTTCCCCCATTCTTCTTTCCAAAACCCTTTTTCTTTTTTTTTTTGGGGTTTATAACTCTTGGACAAAACGATTCATTTTTTGGGGAAAAAACAGAACCCGTCTTTCCCTTTCTGAGCGGATGATGGTTGGACATTCCCCTTTTTGTTTGAAATTGTATATAAGTTTTGTACAGATGAACGGGCCCTTTAGTTATCTGGAAATTGCAAACCCCGGGATGATCCAGACTTGTCCCAAATCCACACTTGTTTTCCTGAACTTTTGGGGAAAGTTTTTTTGACTTTTCCCATTATGTTACATATAAAAGCAGATGTTTTGGGTGTGCCAAAAAAAAATACCTTTCCCAGGTGTGTCTCTAAATTAACCTTTGATGTCGGCAAATAAACAGAAAGCTTCCAAAGACGTAACATCCATATGGGCTTTCCCCCAAAATTTTTTAAAGGAAAAGTAGTCATTTTAATATAGTCACGGAAAAAAATAAACTCCCCACCGATTTAACATTTCTTGCCGGTTCGAGGGAAACCCCGGGCGGTGCATTTACGTGCTTTCCCGGGAGTGATCCAAAAAAAGGGGGATACAGCGAAATTTTCCCCCAGGGGTCCAAAAATAGATTAAAAAATTAAAAAAGGTTTATTATCATCCCCAAAAAAATTTAATAAAACGTTTTCCCTAATGGAGTTGGTTTTTAAGTAAACAGAGGGTTTTGGCCCTTTTTGGGGAAAAAAAATACCCCCTTTTTATACAAATCCATACACTACATTGACATTCTATATATACCTAATACACAAATTAAAAATCCTGCTCACCTGGTAACTGAGCCCAGCGGTCCGAGGACACATTCCTCCGGCTTCCGGGACACCAAGCGCCAGGGTGGAAATGACGAAAAGGCTGCCCCAGAAATACCCAAGAGGGAGCGGTCTTGGGTATTGCAAAACCCCCAACCCGGGGAAGGTTTAGAAAAAGCCAAAAATTTCAGGAACAAACTATTCTTGTATTAAAAAGAAAAAAGGAGGACACAATGTATCCCTTGATACAAAATCAGAACTGATCTGAGATGATTATGCTGTATCTTGATGGAAACAAATAATTATAATTAAAATACATATTTAAATTAGCCCAAATTTTAATAAAAATCAAAACACAAAAAAAGGGGAATAAAAAAAATAATCCTTAATTGGAAAAATTAAATTTTCTTTTTAGTTTTAAAACCTTGTGGGCCCGGAGGTAAATTTTAAAATAAATATCCAAAAAAGCCTCCCCGTTCTTTTAAGGTGTTTTTACATCTCCCCTTGGACTGGGTTTTAAAATTTTTCCCTTTTTCCAAATTTCCCAATATCCTTTTAAACCCACAAAGTTTTGGGGCTATGTATTTCTTTAAAATGCTTGGATAAATTGGACCTATTTCTGATAGAGGTGCTAGATATATCGTTAAGGTGCTCCAAAGACCACACTTTCAATTTTCTTGATGTACTGCCTACTTTCTGAAGGTTGCATAATGTGCATTCTGCTAAATAAACCACATTATTTGAACTACAGTTCATGTAATGTTTAATGTCATAATTTATAGTATTTTGTTTATTGGAAAAAGTTTTACTTATATGAACAAAATTTAAAGTGTGGTTGGGGTTTTAACCGGGAAACGAAAAAAAAACCTTTGGGTTTTAAACCAGTTGGGTGCAAGGGTAACCTGGTTGTAATTTTCCCTTGGGAGAAAAAAACCTTTTTGCCGAAGGTACAGGATTTCCCGGAAAACAACCCGACCGGGATTTGAAAGGATTTTGTTCCCAAAAAGGGGAAACCTCCATTAATTTTGGGCAAAAATTTTTAAAAAAGATTTTTTTAATCTGGTTAAATTAGGAACTGTAGTTTAAGACCAAGGTACATTGTGTATTTTTCTTTTTTTGTTGATGATATGCAATTTTACACCTACCAGGGTCTAATAATTTTTCTTTTTTTGTTTTCAACAATCTTTGGATGCCCCGTGTTGCAAACCAAATGGGAAAACCCCGAAGGGTTAAACCCCTGACAAAAATTTTTTTTAAATTTTCCGTAAAAAATGTTTGTTATCACTGCAGTTTCTTTTGGCTCTTACCATTTCGCCTACTGGGATAGATCTATGGGCGTGTTTAGGGTGAAAGCTCATCGAAAGTAAAATAGTATTGCCAGCTGTACTTTTACAATATGTTTTAGAAATAACAGGACATCCTACCATACCAGTCAGTACCAGATCCAAAAATTGTATAGTTTCCACATTCTTATTATGGGTGAAATGCAGATTAAAAGCATTGTTATTGAGAAAAAACAAAAAAGAGGGTACGGCAGATCCAAACGCCCCCTCCATTAAAAAAATGAGGTCTTTGGGTGTTTTCTGCCTACCAAAGGATCAGTCAACCCAAAAAAGGTTTTCGAGGGGAAAAAATGGGAAATAAACCCCCACCATGCCATGACTAAATTAGCCACGGATGGGGGGAAAATTGGCCCCCCCTAGCCCCACCTTAATTTGCAAATATATTGATTGATCAAATACAAAAAAAAATTTTGAGCAAAGAAGGGAAAATTTTGGGTACCGTAATGACAAACTCGAGGGCCCCGCCCCTGAATTTAAACCCGTGATTTAGATTTGATGAAAAAATTTTTGAGCTGGCCCTTGCTACCTGGCATGATATGCTTGTGACAAAAGTTCAACCTTTTAAAAAAGTTTCCAACCCCTATCTTTTTTTAAAAAATTATATTTATGTATACTGTTAAGAACCCCCTCTTTTTCTTTAAAGATAAAACCCGGGCAAAATTTATCACTAGTGGGGTTTTAAGACCTATCTAGCCCCCCTGGCCAGTCTTCAAAAAGAGAGGATATTCCTGAGACTATAGGGTTTATGGGGGGGCTATTAAAGTCCCTTTTTGAATTTTGGGAAGGCCCTTAAATTGGAATTTTTGGAAAATCTACTATCATTTGATCCATTTGTTTCTGTGTATATATCCCTAGAGAAAAACCTTCATTTAGTAAAGCTTGCATTTTAGTTTTAAAAATAAGGCAAAAGTTACACTGCAGTTGGAAAAAAAACCGCCTGAAAACAAAATTTTTAAAAACGTTTCATGAAACCTTTTTTTCTTTCCACTGCCTGTAAAAGCAGCTGAAAAAAAAAATCCCTTTTTTGGTGCATTTTTTGTTTTTTGGAGCGTTTTTTTTAATCGTCTTTGCTTGCTTTTTAAAAGTAAAGCACAAATTAAAACCATTGGAAGTAAGCTTCACCCAAACAGGGAGTTTAAAATGTTAAGTAGTCACTTCCTTTAGATCACTGTAGCCCAAAGTGAGCACATTGTCCCCTTTTTGTGCGGGTTTCTGGTGCATGGTTTATTTAAATTTTTCACCCCGATTCTTGCACCAAAATCCACAAAAACCCACATTATCTTTTCCTTTAAACAAGATAACTGTATTTCACAAAATCTGGGAAAAAAAAGGATTTTTGTGCCCAAACTCCCCAAAAAAAAGCATTATTGCGCCCAAAATTTCCCTAAAAAAAAATATATTTTTTTGTGTCAAAAAGCGAGATCGTTTATTACACCCAAAATTTTTAAAAAAATTGAACTAAGCCCCCCAAAACCCCTCAAAAAACGGGTTCTGGGGCCGAAATCCGTAAAAAAATTTTATTTATTTGCGTCAAAAAAACTAAAAATCACTTTATTAGCGGGCCCCAAAATTGTAAAGGGAAAAGGGTTTTTTCCCCAAAAACCATAAAAAAAGGATTCTTTTGCGCCAAAAAAAAAAAAAAAACATTTTTTTGGCTTCAGAGGCAAGTTTAAAGTTATTGGGGCAAAAAATCTGAAAAAAAAAATTTTTTTTAGTGCCAAAAAAAGAAAAAAACGTATTCTTGCGGCAAAACCGTAAAAAAATTATTTTTGCCGTTTAGAAGCGAGATAACGTTTTTAGCCCCCAAAAATTTTGTAAAAAAAAATTTTTTTAGTGCCAAAAAACGGCCCAAAAAAAAAGTAATTTTTGGGGCCCAAAAACTGTAAAAAAAAAATATTTTTTGGGGTCGAGGCAAGATAACGTTTTTTGGCGCGAAAAAACCCGTAAAAAAAATTTTTTTAGTGCCAAAAAAAGAAAAAAACTGAATTTTTGTGCCAAAATGCGTAAAAACTTTTTTGGCGTCAGAAGCGAGGGTAACGTTATTAGCGCCAAAATCAGTGAAAAAAAATTATTTTAGTGTCAAAAAACGCAAAAAAAACATATTTTTTGCGCCAAAATCTGTAAAAAAACGTAATTTTTGGCGTCAGAGCGAGATAACGTTATTGGCGCTAAAATCTGTAAAAAAAATTATTTTAGTGCCAAAAAAAACGTAAAAAAAACGGATTCTTGCGCCAAAATCCGTAAAAAACGTATTTTTGCCGTCAGAAACGAGATAACGTTATTAGCGCCAAAATCTGTAAAAAAAAATTATTTTAGTGCCAAAAAAAAAAGTAAAAAAACGTATTTTTACACCAAAATGTGTAAAAAACTTATTTTTGCCGTCAGAAGCGAGATAACGTTATTAGAGGCAAAATCAGTAAAAAAAATTTATTTAGTGCCGAAAAACGTAAAAAAACTTATTTTTGCGCCAAAATGCGTAAAAAAAGTATTTTTGGCGTCAGAAGCGAGATAACGTTATTAGCGCCAAAATCAGTAAAAAAATTATTTTAGTGTCAAAAAACGTATTTGTGCGCCAAAATCCGTAAAAAAACGTATTTTTAGCGTCAGAGGCGAGATAACGTTATTGGCGCTACAATCTGTAAAAAAAATGATTTTAGTGCAAAAAAACATAAAAAAACGTATTTTTACACCAAACTGCGTAAAAAACTTATTTTTGGCGTCAGACGCGAGATAACGTTATTAGCGCCAAAATCAGTAAAATAATTATTTTAGTGTCAAAAAACCTAAAACAACGTATTTTTGTGCCAAAATCCGTAAAAAAACGTATTTTTTGCGTCAGAGTCGAGATAACGTTATTGGCGCTAAAATCTGTAAAAAAAATTATTTTAGTGCCAAAAAACGTAAAAAAACGGATTTTTGCGGCAAAATGCGTAAAAAACGTATTTTTGGCGTCAAAAGCGAGATAACGTTATTAGTGCCAAAATCAGTAAAAAAAAATATTTTAGTGTCAAAAAAAGTAAAAAAATTTATTCTTGCGCCAAAATCCGTAAGAAACGTATTTTTGCCGTCAGAAGCGAGATAACGTTATTATGCGCGAAAATCTTAAAAAAATAAATTTTTGTGCAAAAAACGTAAAAAAAAGGAATCTTGCGGCAAAATCAGTAAAAAAATTATTTTTGCCGTCAGAAGCGAGATAATGTTATTAGCGCCAAAATCAGTTAAAAAAATGATTTTAGTGTCAAAAAACGTATTTTTGCAGCAAAATCCGAAAAAAACGTATTTTTGGCGTCAGAGGCGAGACAGCGTTATTAGCCGGCCAAATTCTGTAACAAAAAATTATTTTAGTGCCAAAAAACGTAAAAAAAAACGTATTTTGCGCCAAAAAGCGTAAAAAAACGAATTTTTGGCGTCAAACGCGAGATAACGTTATTAGCGCCAAAATCAGTTTAAAAAATAATTTTAGTGTCAAAAAACGTAAAAAAACTTATTTTTGCGCCAAAATCCAAAAAAAACGTATTTTTGGCGTCAGAGGCGAGACAGCGTTATTAGCGCCAAAATCTGTAAAAAAAATTATTTTAGTGCCAAAAAACATAAAAAATGGATTCTGAGCCAAATCCTTAAAAAACGTATTCTGGCGCCAAAATCCGTAAAAAACCTTATTTTCATCATCAGTAGCAAGATAACCTTATTACCCCAAAATATGTTTAAGAAAAGGAAGTTTAGCATCAAAATCTGTAAAAAAAAAACAGATTCTGATGCCAAAATCTGTAAATAACGTAGTTTTAGCGAAAAAAATATGAATTGCGCAAAAATCGTTAGCGACCAAAGCATGATCATTTGTTTACAAAAGGTACAAAAAAGGACACATCAGACACTTGTATGCAGATTTTATAATGAATAACCTTTGTTACACCCACTATAGGTGGGACTTGGGTCTACTGGGAGGGTTTTCATTGAAAAATTGCGGCAAAAAACGCAGCGAAAACGCGCCAAAAAACGCGCCAAAAGACGTCCGGCGCTTTACATAACTCCTGTATAAATTTTCTGCCCTGCTCCCGGCGTTTTTTTAGAGCATGTTGCAAATACGACCAGTGAAAAAAAAAAAGAGCAGAAAAAAGAAGCTCAGTGTAGAAAAGCAAGACGTTTTTACAATAAAGCCTAAATTGGAGAGATTACAGTCGTTTTTCCAGCGTTTTTAGAAAACGAAAAACGCTGAAAAAACGGACGTTTTTCTGTGCAGTGTAGACATAGCCTAACTGTAGGATCATAGGTCAATTTGCAATATGTGGTAGTATCTGACAACATATGTTGGATATCCGCGATATAAGTACTCTTGTCCATTAGAACAACCATGCCCCTCTTATCCGCCATTTTTGTAACGATATCTGAGTTGTCTTTTAACTGCTGCACTGCGATTTGTTTCTTTTATAGAGAGGTTCTTGTATTTGATATTAGGAAATGTATTATCAGTAGAGATGGGCGAATTTCTCAAAAATTCGGTTCGGTCACTTCGCCGAATTTTCCGACAAAATTCGTTTCGGTCCGAATTACTTCGGCACGAATCACGTTAAAAAACAGCTATTTCCAGGCTGCCCAGAGCCTGCAGGGTGCTGTAGAACGTTGTGCCAATGCTTTAAAAATGCAGAGGGAGCTTGGTTGGTCTTCATACAATTTTGTTTTCAGTATGACACGCACATGACTGCCGCCGCCTTAGAATCGCTTCACTATAAAAAGCCCTGGGCACTTATGGGGGCAAAACTGACCAAAAAACTGAAGCAGGAAAGTAGCCAGATAAAGTCATGGCAGCAAAAGCTGGAAAAAAACAAACTGAGAGCTCAGGGGGCAACATTTTAAA
>JAODAL010068727.1:0-16684 GCA_025379985.1 Phyllomedusa bahiana
CACTGACTAGGAGACAACATTCCCCCTTTGACACAACGAACTCTTTATTAACTCTTTATAAATTTGGAGTTACAAACTAAAAATTACCCAAATAAGGAATGCACAGTTGTGTTACAGGGGGGAAACTTGACCTAAAATCTATCAAATTTTTTTACAAAAACCCGAAAACTACCAAATAAATTCGGGGTTTTCTTTTCCTGTCCCGGGTTTTAATTTCATTTCACCCCCTGCAAGCAAACGACAAAAATCACACCCCACATCCATAAAAGCAACATTAACAAAAAAAAATTTTTTTTTCAATACTAAAAGTGTGCAAAATACAAGGAACAAAAATGACCAAAAAATACCATGGGGATTTTATCTTAACAAAAAATCTTTAAAAGAGGAAATCCTTTATATAACCCCTTAGGCATTTTACTTTTTAAAACACATACACCAAATGCATAAAATTTGCTTCAACGAAAACTAAAAAGGATAGACAAATACATTCCATACATCGCTACAGAAAGTTACCTAAAACTTGTAACAAAAAAAACACGACAATTACACACGAACAATTTTTTTTCCTTCAAATAAACAAAACCCAATATACAGGAAGATTTGCCTGGAAAAAACACAAAATTCATCAAAGAAATCTCTTATATTAAATAGTAAACCAGTCCATTCACAATATGCGGCTTCTAAAACTTTACAGAGTAAATAACTTTCTACAATAATATTTTTTCCGTGAAATGGCTGCAACTGTTTTTAACTACACCAAAGACAAAAATTTTTTCCCACACCAAATGCTCCCAAATCAAAATTACACATTTTCCTGCGGGCCAAAAATTTTTGCAACACAGAAAACAGTACAAAACAAATTTACAAAAAAACAAATCCCAAAAATATGACAAAAAAATTTTACTCTGAACACAGAACTGAACCCGTCAAAATAGAACTCCAGAGACCGCGGACACAGACTCTACAATTAATTTTAAAAGACAATAAAGCTTTCACATTTTCTTATCTTGCACATAAAATCATTCTCATATTATACACTGCATGGTTTTTTCTAAAATACATCCAAAAAAGAAACCTGGGTCTTCACTATTAAGGGTCTCTTATTTACAGGATTTTATTTTCCTAAAACAAAACGATTAGCAATTTTGTCCTATATTTAAAACACCTCTTTTTCTATTTTACTTTCTATTTCCCCACCACATTACTTACTTTTTTTTTCTCCTCACCTTTTTTTTTTCAAGAACTAAATTTCGTTCTTAATGCTGTTCCTATAAGCAGTAAGAAAATCCAACCTCTTTAGGAATAATGCATAGCATTCAATTCCTTGTTCCTTTAATTTTTTACCCTTTGCAAAATTTAAACCCCATCATTGGGTTTACATCTTTCACACACTTTTTCCCCCATTTACCCATGCAACCATTGTGACCATTATTGGCCCCAAAAAACAATAGGGGGCCTCTCCCAGCCCCGAAAAATCAACAGATATATTTACAACCTCTGTTTTTCATAAAGAGAAACATGTTTTACACAATTTCACACTATATTCCGAATTATTGGATGGAGGTTCCAGACTATTGGAATTTTGTTAAAATTTGCCTTTTCAGGCCAAAATGTCGCTAACAATACAGCCTTAATAAGAAAAACCATCTGCCATGTGTTTTACACCATATTCCGGATTATCGGAATTTTGCTAAAATCTGCTTTTTAAGGCCAGGAGGTTGCTATCAACACTCCTATAATAAGAAAAACCTTCTGCCGTATGTTTTAAACTTCTGGTACCAAATGTTTTGCCAACTTAAGGGGTACTGTAAGGATCTAAAGAAGGCAACAGCAAAGGCTTTATAAACTTTATTATATGAAGAACTAAGTGATTACATAAGACTAAAGGAAGATAGTGTGATATTGTGTATACTTTTGCATGATATAATTAACAAAGGTTAAGTACACATTTACATCATATAAGTAACAAAGGTTAAGCATAAACACTCATCTCCTGCCCTAAATCTCCTAAACCTGCCTGTGATTGGTCCACAGGATGAAATGTAATAAGTCAAAGCACTCACAATTATCACTAGTGAGTACAATACAATAAAGTCCTGCAACCCATCCCCCACCATAGAATCCTTCAGTGCCTTTTGGCAAGTCCATAGGTTAGTACAATACTGCATTATTTACACTGCACACAGTAAAGCACCTAAATCTATCATGCCCCAAGGACCAGTTAGCATCCCTATAGCAGGTCTTAGAACTCATTGCATCACAAGGGTTAACATACTTGAAAGCACCTGAATCGATCTCCTGCCCCCAGGACCAGTTAGCGTCACCATCGCAGGTCTTCAAATTCAGTGCCATATTTACACCTCACCAGGATTTCAAATCTGTCTTAATCTCCGTCCACTGGAGAAGCCGACAGCGGTGAAACACACGGTGTCCCCGGTCCAAGGTGGCTTCTGATCTCACAACTGTGTGCTCCAGCTTATATCTCATTTGAAAACAAGTGCCTGTGTAACCAAATGTTACACAAACTCTGATAAGTTACATTTGTCCAAGAGGTCACCTTACACCAGACAAAGCCATCATTGGATGAGAAACATGTCAAAAACTCTTGGTACCAAAAACTTTTCTCACTAAACATCGATACAGAAACTATGTGATAAGAAAGCCAGGTGGTGAAAAGTCCTGGTACGAACGCTCTTCTCACCAAACAACTATGTGATAAGAAAGCATAAACAAATACTGTTTTCGCTGACTCTTTCAAGCGCTAGGAAAATTACTTTATTATATGAGTTAAACCAAGCTGTCTTAAAGGGATCCAAACAGTATGGATTCTTGAAGGCCAAATAACCTATTAGCATTACAGACATGCCCCCTTTTCTGTGATTGGCTAGTCGGAACACACCCCGGTCTGATCCCGCCCCTAGCCATGCCCCCTGCATTGGCTGGCTAATATTTCATTCAGCCTGTTGGGATATGCCCCCAGCCAGGAAATGCCCCGGACACGCCCCCCTAATCTGTGATTGGCTGCCTGCACACTCTGTGTTTACTCCCCTCTGAGCTGTTAAAACCGAATGTAAAACCATGGGCTGCTGCCTCTCCCAGCTCTAGGTTGAATGATCTGGCTAAATACTGACTGTTTAAGTCACACATCCCCTCATATAAAACAGTGTTACATCCTCTGTTCCCTCCATATACCACAGTCTTCTGCCTGATAACAGATGGAGAGAAGGGGGGAGGGCAGTGTGTATTCCTCCATATAACACAGTCATACAGTCTCCTGTCTGGTAACAGAAGGGTAAGAGGGGAGGGCAGTGTTCTTCCTCACATGTGTTTCATTAGTTCAGGCTTTATGTATAACTGGTTGTAGCCCAGCAAGGAGCTTGTGGAGCCTGAAGGCTTTGCATACACATGAGAACACTGCAGGGGGCTGCAGTTCTCTTCTCTACAGACTTCGTTCTGCTTCTGCTGCCTCACACAGAATGATGATGTCACAGCTTCAGTGAAGAGAGACACGCCTCCTGGCAGGAGAGACACACCTGCTGAGAGGAGAGACTCGCCCCTGGATTTCAAACTCAATATCATAAAATCAGCTAAAGAGCACCCGTTTAAGTAGCATCTAAAGCATTGGCAATTTATGGAGGAGGTAGTGTAGTTCTAAGCAGAGCCAGCGTATGGGGTCTGCCACCCAGCTCTGCACTGTCCCCCCCACACTCTGCATAATAACTAGTGTTGAGCGATTACGTTGGCTATCGACATCGGTCGATGGTCGATAGTTGGCCATCATCGAAAAGATATTCGATGGTCGATGATAGATGATCACCGATGACCATTAAAGTCTATGGAGAGCAACAACACCTTCATCTTACAACCAAAAATGGCTGGAGAAGCTGGAATTAAAATCCACAACAGTCCAAAAAAGATATGTGCTACATCTTAGGCAACACACCCTTAAAGGGTTTTAAAAGCCCCAGAAAAAAAATCACAGACCATTCACTATCCCTTCTTGTACCACAGCAGACCCTTAAACCTGCATCACCCACAAATTAAAAAGTGCCAGAAGGAAGTAATTATTTGAACCATCATTTTACTTGAACTGGACATTGACAATCCCTGTCCGGGAACGCAGCATGACCCCGAAACCTGCAAAACCCCCCAATTAAAAAGTGGGGGAAAAAAATTCTTTCAACCACCTTTAAAGTTTCACTGGACATAGACTATCCCTGTCCTGAGCCACAGCTTTGAGCCCCCAAACCCTGCATAAACCCCAGATTAAAAGGTGCCGGAAAAAGGAGTCTTTCAACCACCATTTTAGTTTCACTGGACATTGACTATACCTGTCCGGGGCCACAGCAGAGCCCCAAACCTGCATGACCCCCAGATTAAAAAGTGCCGGAAAAAAGAAGTCTTTCAACGCCATTTAAGTTTCACTGGACATAGACTATCCCTGTCCTGAGCCACACATGACCCCAAACCTGCATGACCCCAGATTAAAAAGTGCCAGAAAAAGGAGCCCTTTCAACCACCATTTTATTGAACTGGACATTGACTATACCTTCCTGGGCCACAGCATTAGCCCCAAACCTGCATGACCCCCAGAATTAAAAAAGTGCCGGAAAAAAGAAGTCTTCCCAAAACCCCATTTAAGTTTCACTGGACATAGACTATCCCTGCCCCTGAGCTACAGCATGAGCCCCAAACCTGCATGACCCCAGATTAAAAAGTACCAAAAAAGGAGTCTTTCAAACACCATTTTAAGTTTCACGGGACATTGACTCTACCTCTCCGGGGCCCCAGCAAGAGCCCCAACCCTCATGACCCCCAGATTAAAAAGTGCCGGAAAAAGGAGTCTTTGAACCACCATTTTAGTTTCAACGGACATTGAATATACCTGTCCGGGGCACAGCAAGACCCCAAACCCCTGCATGACCCCAGATTAAAAAGTGCCGGAAAATAGGGGCCCTTTCAACCACCATTTTAGTTTCACTGGACATATACTGTCCCGGGTCCGGTACGCTTGCCTCTCCGTATGAGTGCGGCCCAAATTGAGCTTCACTGGAATATTTGGTGTTAACGCTCCTGTTCCACCCAGGTGCCCTTTTTCTTGGCATTCTTTTCTCATTTTACTCAACGTGCTGGGGGAAAATTGTCTCTGTACTTTGTTCTCTGTCCGTGCTCCATACTCCATGTCCTCTAATAACCTACATCTGGTCAAGTTTTCCTGTACCTCCCTTGTACAATTCAGAGAATTTTTTTTTCCACTATTCTGTACATGCAAGTTTTTTAGTAGTTTAATTCTAGAAAAACTTTTTTTAAAATGGGATGGAACCCCACATTCTTTTTTTTTTTTTTTTTTAATTGTTTTAAATGGGTTGTCTCTTAAAATTTCTAGCTATGAAAGATGATCTGCGGGTTGCATTAACCACTAAAAGAACAATTGGCACGCGTTCGTTACTGAGATTCACGGGGCCCCCTGACCCAGCATGACGGGGGACCCTAAAATGACATCCGCGGCATCGTGTTGTCGCCACACGGGAAGGGAGCACCTTTCTCTACCTCTCCTCCACCCTACCCCCTTTTTGCTCCTTACCATCTAATTTCGCCCTGTCAGAAATATAAAAATTTAAAAGGGTAGGGAAGATTTTTGGAAAGGGTTCTTATTAAAAAAAGGCAAAAACAGTATCCAAATCCCTCAAATCAAAAAAAATTGCTGGTTCAAATTTAACTGCAAAGTGATCCATCAACAAAGCTTGATACCAAAAGTAAAAAAAAACACTGTCTAATGATAAAGGATATTTAAAAAGGTTTTTTTTGGGACCTTTTAATTCCCCTGTTGTGACACAAAATTTTTGGGATTACATTTAAGTGCAAGGGGCCTCAATAACAAAGGTAGTGTCCAAATGAAAAAACAGTATCTGTAATGTATTCGGATATAAAAGGTATTTGTTGGGACCCATCAATTTCCCTATGGTGACTACAAAATTGCCGTATTCACATTTAAAATGCAAGGTGCCTCAATAACAAAGCTTATGCGCCAAAGTGAAAAAAAAAACATACTGTAATGTATTCGGGAAAAAAAATATTTTTTTGGACCTATCAATTCACCTTGGGATCAAAATTGCTGTTTCAAATTTTTAACTGCAAAGTAATCTATCACAAAGCTGGGCCCGCGCCAAAGTTAAAAAAAAAGATCTGAAATGTATTCGAATAATAAAAAGGTATTTTTGGCACCTTTCAATCACCTGTGGTGACTCCCAAAATTTTCTGTATTCACATTTAACTGCAAAGTAGATCATCAAAAAGTGGCCTGCGCCAAGGGGAAAAAACTATCTAAATGTATTCGGATAATAAAGGATATTTGGCACCCCTTTTAATTTACCTGTGGTGATACAAAATTGTGTATTCACATTTAACTGCAAAAATAGCCTATCAAAAAAGCTGGGCCCCGCCCAAATGAAAAAAAACACGCATCTGAAAAATTCGGATAAAAAGGATTTTTGCACCCTTTTAATTCACCGTGTGACTACAAAATTTTCTGTATTCACATTTTTAGTGCAAGGGCCTCAAAGAAAAAAGCTGTATGAGCAAAGTGAAAAAACACGTATCGTAATGTATTCGGATAAAAAAAGGTATTTTTTTTTGGGACCTATCAATTCACCTGTGGTGACTACAAAATTGCTGTATTCAAATTTTTTTTTTTGTTTAACTGTATTTTTATTGAATTATACAAAAGAAAGCAAATATAGACAAAACAGCGTTAAGAGAATTGAATAAAGTATAGTGTCCAACACGTCCAATTTTGTTAAATCTTACAATACATATGTAAACAGGGACCCAAACAGTATAATACCGATTCAATTCCCAAGTGGGCTAGACAAAATGACAAACTGTGGAGACATACGACAAGACACAAAGGGGAAAGACCGTCTGTAATTGAATGAGATCCACTATGGTTGTGTACATTTATAATACTCCCAAGGTTTCCAAATTGCGTCAAAGGTTTCCAACTCATCGTTCCGTAAAGCCGTGAGATATTCCATGTCCCTAATTTCCTCGATTCGCGAACACAAGGCCTCTCTAGACGGGGGCAAAGTCCGTTTCCAGCATTTGGCAATCAAGCACTTAGCTGCCGTTACTGTATATAAAAAGAATCTAGATGAATTACGTCCCAGGGAGGGGAACGGGACATTGAGGAGGTAAGTCTGAGGGGTGAGAGGGACCCATGTTTGAATGACCTCAAAGGTCAACGCCTGAACCTTTTTCCAGAAGGGGGCCACTAATCTACATGACCAGAATATATGTGGGATGTCTGCCCCAGATTCCTTACACCTCCAACACACATCTGGAAGTAACGGGTTTAATCTGTGGAGTAAGGCCGGCGTGTGATACCAATACATCAGTATCTTAAACTGATTTTCTTTAGTCTGTATAGAGATTGATGATCGGGCTGCCTGCCGCCAAACTCCCTGCCACTCTTCTAACGATAATGGTGATCCCAGGAAGTCGTCCCACTTTGACATATATGAGTGTCTTATCGGGACATCCTGAACTGGTGAGATCAGAATTTTATATATCGCCGATATTAACCCCTTTGTTGACGTTCCTGATCGACAGAGTTGTTCAAAGGCCGAGGGTTTCGATACTTTATCAGAACCCAGTACTGAGTGCATATAGTGCTTAATCTGTAAATATGAAAAGAGGGTCGCAGATGGCAACTCAAACTTTGATCGTAATTCCTCAAAGGGTCTTATTTCCAGAGTACGGGGATCTACCACATCTGCAAATTGGAAGAGTCGATTTGTAAACCAAGGCCTCCATCTAGCGTCCATCCCGTCTTTCTGAAGCGACGGGTGAAATAGGAAAGATGTCATGGGGGATGCCCCTGAGCATAATGCGAATCTTCTATAACATCTCCGCCATACAGTTTTCGTCAGGGACATGGAATTTAGTAGTGGCTGCTCAACGGTACTGTTAGTAGTGGCCCATAATAAAGAATTAGGGTGAACTGGGGCCATCCACAGCTTTTCGATTTCCATCCATCTGGAATACGCATATAACGTCGACCAGGCAGGGATAACCCTCAGCTGTGCTGCCCAATAATATTTAACCACATCCGGGACCGAGACCCGCTAACAAGACATCCCTAGATATCCTATGCCGCCTGCGTGCCCATATAAAATGAATAAAGCTCGCTTGTAAAGGTCGAAGGGTTGCCAGAGGCACTGGAATCGGGAGAGTCTCGAACAGGTACATCAGTTTTGGTAAGACCGACATCTTTATGGCTGCAATTCGACCAAAAAGAGACAATGCTAATCTATTCCAGCGGTCCAGGAGGTGTTTAATTTCCAGTAATAGTTTTGGAAAGTTATGCTTGAAGAGTGAGGAATATTTGGGGGTCAGAAAAATTCCTAAATATTTTAGACTATCCAATTTCCATCGGTAATTGTAATTTGCTTTAAGTTGGGCGAGCTGTATTCAAATTTAACTGCAAAGTAGATCTATCAACAAAGCTGGCCTGCGCCAAAGTGAAAAAAACACGTTTCTGAAATGTATTCGAATAATAAAAGGTATTTTTTGGCACCTTTCAATTCACCTGTGGTGACTACAAAATTGCTGTACTCACATTTAAGTGCAAAGTAGATCTATCAACAAAGCTGGCCTGCAACAAAGTGAAAAAACACGTATCTGAAATGTATTCGGATAATAATGTTATTTTTGTCACCTTTCAATCCACCTGCGGTGACTACAAAATTGCTGTATTCACATCTAAGTGCAAGGTGCCTCAATGAACAAAGGTGCAGTGCGCCAAAGTGAAAAAACACATATCTGTAATGTATTCGGATAATAAAAGGTATTTTTGGCACCTTTCAATTCACCTGTTGGTGACTACAAAATTGCTGTATTCACATTTAACTGCAAAGTAGATCTATCAACAAAGCTGGCCTGCGCCAAAGTGAAAAAACACGTATCTGAAATGTATTCGGATAATAAAAGGTATTTTTGGCCCCTATTAACCTGTGTTGACTACAAAATTGCTGGATTCTAATTTAACTGCAAGGTGGCTATATCAACAAAGCTGGAATGGGCAAAATTGAAAAAGAACACCTATCTGAAATGTATACTGATAATAAAAGTGGTGTTTTGCACCTAACAAAGAGACCTGCAGTTACTAGAAAAGATGTGTATCCTAATATAAGTTCAGGCTGCCCAATATCCAGGAAATATTTCAATAGAAAACTGTTAATAATAAAGCTATTGCAGTGCAATGTCTACACTAAGTCTTGGTGAACTATATCCAGTATTCTTTATAGAGCTTGTCTGTGTTCGCCCGTGGGCCCCCCCACCCCCAGCTCCACCCCGTGACTTTACAGCGGTAGATGCTCCTTTAAAATTCTCTACCTAACTACATTAAATCTTCCAATCTCTGATCTAACTAAGTTGTAAGGATCACATCTAACAGTAGAGCTTTCTCTGTAAAGAAATAGAATAATTTCGCTGAGCTGTTTGGACACAGGCAGAGCGCACGTCCTACTGCTATGAGACGCTGAGAGACACTGATCATGAACAGGAAGGGCTGTTCTATGTAAAACGAGGTCATGTGATTTTTCCAGCCAATCGCAACCATACACATCCCAGTCATGACGTCGCACACACATCTCCCCCTGCTCTATTCTGTAAGCTTACTTGCTGGCCGCCAACATGACAGTAAGTGCCGAACATGGCGCGATATTAATAGATGTTGCACAGCTATAAACCTAAAGTATCGCATGATATAAAAATTTCGATCAACATAAAAACTGTGCCGATTTCAACTTTGTAGATAATAATCGCTCAACACTAATAATAACCCTAAACAAATAAAGTCAGCAGCATATGCTGACCTCTCTTATCTGTAGACATGCAGGGAGCCTCTGCCTAGGGGCAGCTGCTTTAAAAAAGAGAAGTCCTATCACACTAGTCATATAATTTAATATAAGATTATATAATCTAAAATTAATGTCTAATTAAATAATAGAAAATTATATATTATAGAACTAATAATAATTAATTTAAAGAATATAACAATACACCGATACAGCACTACCTTAAAAAAATCAGAACAAAATGTTAACCTTAACATCATTAATTTCTCTATAGAAAATGAACTCAATGCACTGCACTATTCTCTATAGAGAGAATTTAGAATACAAATGTTACAGTTCTTATATATGATTGACAATAAGGCTATGTTAACACGGCTTAAATTGGGACATATTTCTGCCCGTATTTCGCGGCGTACTGCGCTCAATACGGGGCGAGATACGTCCCAGTCATCACGGTAATCCACAGAAGTATGGATTACGCCTCCTCTCCCCGTTCGCACAATACGCCGCGGTGGGGGGTGGTGGGGGAAATAAGTGACATGTCAATTAGTAGCGGCACATACGCACCGCTAGTAATGAATGTCTATGGGGCCGGGGGACCGCCGCCCCCCCCCCCCCCCACGGGAGTCGGCGTAAGCTCCCGAAGTCCTGGCGTAATTGAGGGTGTAATTATGCTGTGTGAACATACCCTAAGCGTATGTTCAAACGGCTTATTGCGGTGTATATAGTACGCGCCACAATACGCCATTTGTTTTGGAACTACACGCTGATCAGTGGGTAATTCCAAAGCACGGGGGGTGGCCAGGTGGCGGCCCCATAGACATACTTTGTCAGCGGCACATAATTGTCACTAACAATTCAATTTCAATTCTTCCCCTGCGTGTACAATACGATCTTATTGTATGCATGGGGAGACGGCGCATAATCCATAGCTCTCTATGAGAGCTATGAATTACTGTAATTGAGGCGCGCATTTCGCCGTGTATAAAGCGCAATACGTGGCAAAATGTGCACCAAAAAATATGCAGCTAATTTAAAAGGTGTAACATACCCTAAGGCTATGTTCAAATGGCATCTTTCAGGACATATTTCGGGGCATTATTACGCTGCAATGTGCCCTGAAATACATCCTGTAATTACGGTAATCATAGCTCTCATACAGAGCTATGATTACCTGCCATTTTCCCTGCCACATATTGAACACCGGCAGAAAGAAGTGGTAGGGAAAATGAAAAGTGAATGGGGCCAGTCAAGGGGGCGCCCTCTCTGCGCTTTGTAAGAAGGCGCTGATCAGCGTGTTCTTCTAACACATACGGCGTCTTGTGGTGCACACAGGTACATGCCGCAAGATGCCATGTCAACATACCCTAAGGCTATGACCCCACGGCACCAGTTATCTGTCGGTTTTTTAGACGGTTTGCGTTTTTACAAACCGTTTGAAAACCCACAAGCAACGCTCTTTAATAGATTTCAATAGAAAATCCGTGGAGCAGTCCCCACTGCACGGATTTTCCGTGGAGTGGAGGTCACGGCAGCAGCCACAGCAGCAGCATGAGGTCAGACAGTGGCACAATGACACAGTGTGGAGGTCACGGCAGCAGCAACAGCAGCAGCATGAGGTCAGGCAGTGGCACAATGACATTCTGGAGGTGGCAAAAAATGGAGTAGGCCACAGAGTGGGACAATGACACAGTGTGTAGATAACGGCGCAGCCACAGCAGCAGCATGAGGTCAGGCAGTGGCACCCAAAGACATTCTTGATGTGTCAAAAACAGGAGTAGGCCACAGAGTGGGTCAATGACACAGTGTGGAGGTCACGGCAGCAGCCACAGCAGCAGCATGAGGTCAGGCAGTGGCACAATGACAATTTGGAGGTGGCAAAAACAAAGAAATAGGCCACAGAGTGGGACAATGACACAGTGTGGAGGTCACGGCAGCAGCCACAGCACAGCATGAGGTCAGACAGTGGCACAATGACACAGTGTGGAGGTCACGGCAGCAGCCACAGCAGCAGCATGAGGTCAGACAGTGCACAATGACAGTGTGTAGGTCACGGCAGCAGCCACACAGCAGCATGAGGTCAGACAGTGCACAATGACACAGTGTGGAGGTACGGCAGCAGCCACAGCAGCAGCATGAGGTCAACAGTGCACAATGACACAGTGTGGAGGTCACGGCAGGAGCCACAGCAGCAGCATGAGGTCAGGCAGTGGGACAATGACATTCTGGAGGTGGCAAAAAAAAGGAGTAGGCCACAGAGTGGGACAAAGACACAGTGTGTAGTCACGGCAGCAGCCACCCGCAGCAGCATGAGGTCAGACAGTGGCACAATGACATTCTGGAGGGTGGCAAAAACAGGAGTAGGCCCCCAGAGTGGGACAATGACCCAGTGTGGAGGTCACGGCAGCAGCCACAGCAGCAGCATTTGGTCAGGCAGTGGCACAATGACATTCTGGAGGTGGCAAAAACAGGAGTAGGCCACAGAGTGGGACAATGACACAGTGTGGAGGTCACGGCAGCAGCCACAGCAGCAGCATGAGGTCAGACAGTAGCACAATGACAGAGTGTGGAGGTGGGTGGCAATACCAGTCCCTGGTAAAGATGGTTGGTGGCAGATGGAGAAACTGGCAGCAGATTTGTGGCATCAGGCGGGTGGCGGCATCAGAATAGTGGCTGAGGGAGGTAGTTTGAACCCAGACTCATTTCTCACAGTTTTGGGTGAAGCGTCAAGTCTGATGTAGTCCCGACGCCTAAGGCATTGGTGTGTGGAAATCCTGGCCCATCCCCCTGATTCATCTTGGCAAAGGTCAGTCGTTCCACATTCCCCGTGGACAAGGGGTTTTCTCCTTGGGTAACATGGCCCCCCCACACTGAACACCCGTCTATCCCCACACTACTCCCCCCCGGGGAGGACAGCTTCTCCACTGCAAACTCGGCAATTTTCGGCCACACATCCAGTTTGGCCCCAGTAGTCCAGCGGATCTTCTATCTGGGTGGCAAGTGCGGGTCCAAGTACACCACCTTTTGGTTTTCGGGGTCTGCTCCAGTCCTGCGCGCGGCGACTGCCCTCCTTACTGGCCGGGGAAGGAACTTCACCCCGTGACTTAACTTGGTTGGGGCCCGAAGAGTTACAGCTTTCCAGGACTTTTCCCCGCGCCGTGCACCTTGGAACAAACCGAAAACTTAAGGACTGCCCACCTTCTGTTCTACTATTTAGAAGTGCTGGTACTGCCTTTTTTTTAAAAAAATTAAAGGGTTTGGAAACCCCTCTCGGCTCACACAAGCCCCTATTCTCTGAAAGGTGCAGACCACCATTTGGAAAGGGGGGACTCAGTACCAACAATTGGACAGGGGCACCCCGGGCACCCGGCACCCTTTGGATGGTTTGGGGCGCTATTTGTCTTTTGCAATCGCCTCGCAAAACTGCTGGCGCCATGATAGCGAGGACAGGGGGCATCTGAGTGGGGGATGATGTCAAAAAAAAAAACACCCCCTTCGCAGAGTGGGGAGCCCTTTACTGGGTGCAATGGCAAAAGCTGCCATGGGCCGCTGCTGCGCTGTCGCAACGGCAGGGTGACCATCACCTCTGAGCCACTTTTTTTCCCAGGCCACCGGGTTTACGCCTGTTTTACGCAGGCCTGGTGCCAACGTTAGCTCCCTGGCCAGCTTCACTTTCTGCTTTCAATTCACTATCCCATATTCGGCTCCTCCGTGTCTTAGCAAAGAACGCCACACCGCCGAGTATCGGATTTTTAACCCCCCAACGCCCGCACTGAGTGACTACTGCCCCCGCTGCCCGCTGAGCCCCTGTGCCGCTACTTTCTGGACCTCGAAGCGGGTTTTTTTTTCCCCCTGGCCGCTTTGGGTCCCCCACCTCACACGCTGCTTCCCCGCTGCCACGGCCACACACCCCCCTTTCTGGCTGCGCCCTTTCTCCGACGAGATGAAGCCCTTTCCTCACCCGGGGTCCCAAGTCGGTCGGCTACATCATCATCTTTTGTGTTTTTATCGTACCCCCCTTTTTCCTCATCACCGTCTTGATATGCAGAGGCTGACCCCTCACAACAGACCCCCATGCCACTCTCAACATCTATACTTTTCCGCCTACTGCAAGAAGCAGGGGATATTGGTTCCATTTCTTTGCTGCCAAGTAGCTGCTGACTGCCCTCCTCAAATTGTTCGTCCTCGCTATATAGTGGCGCTGAGCCCAGACCACATAGTAGATCTCTGGCTGAGGGAACCGGATGGACAGAGGGGGGTTGAGGACAGTGAGGGCCGCTGACCCGCTCCCGGGCCATGCCAACTAAGGTTGTGTCTGACGTTCCCACCGACTCTTGCTGGGGTTGTCAGATGTCATCTGGGAGGAAGTGGATGACCTAGTCAACCAATCAAGAACCATTGGGTGCTAGTCATACACGGCCGCTAGATGACAGCGCAGTTGGGGCCCCTCACCGATGACCCCTGCTGCGACGTCCCCTTGCTGTGCTGCGACCTGCCCAGGAATTTTTTGTGCCTCTGCCACTCGCAGGTAAGAGCCGCCACCTCTCTGTCTGACATACTGTTTGTTCTAAAATGTACAGACACTGTTTATGAAGAAACTGTATATGATAAATACACACCCGGTAATTTGACTCCAAATGAACCCACTAAGAAGCTTGGGTAACCCTTGGATATAAATTGCGCTCCATAAATGGGCAGGAAAAATTGACTTGTATGTGCCGTTTAAAAACTCTGTGTATTTTACTGAATAAAAAAGCACAAACAGGCTTAATTAACCTTCGGATATGAATTTTTGCACAGAATTTCTTCTGTGGCGGTGAAAACAAATTTCTTTCACTGAGTACAACTGCAGAACAACGCTTAATTAACCCCTGGATGTAAATTGCGCAAAGAATTGAGCAACCAAAAACTACGAGCTTTGTAGCGTGTTACAATGGGGTGTTTTCTACGCTACACAACAAGAGAAAAAATTGTAATTAACCTCCACTTGTGAATTAGGCTACAGGAAAAATGTATTTTTTTGGGGGTGAAAGACGGTTTTTTTAGTCACCACAGCAGAAAAACAACGCTTAATTAACCGCTGGATGTTTAAAATTTTGCCCAAAAAAATTGAGCAATCACAAACTATGAGCTTTGTAGCGTGTTACAATGGCGTGTTTCTATGCTACACAACAAGAAAAAAATTTTTAATTAACCTTCGCTTATGAATTAAAGGCACAGGAAAAATGTATTTTTTGGGGATTAAAGACGGTTTATTTTTGTCACCACAGCAGAAAAATCAACGCTTAATTAACCCCTTGGGTGTAAATTGGCGGCAAACAATTGAGCAACCACAAGCTACGAGCTTTGTATGTGTTTACAATTTGGGGTGTTTTCTACGCTACACAACAAGAGAAAAAATTGTAATTAAACCTTCGCTTGTCAATTAGGGTACAGGAAAATTTTTTTTTTGGCGGTGAAAGAAAAGTTTTATTTAAATCACCACAGCAGAAAAACAACGCTTAATTACCCCTGGATGTTAATTGCGCCAAACAATTGAGCAACCACAAAATACAAGCTTTTGTAGCGTTACAATGGCGTGTTTTCTATGCTACACAACAAGAGAAAAAATTGTAATTAACCTTCACTTGTGAATTAGGCTACAGGAAAAATTTATTTTTTGATGGTGAAAGACGGTTTATTTTTGTCACCACAGCAGAAAAACAACGCTTAATTAACCCCTGGGTGTAAATTGCCCAAACAATTGAGCACCAAAAACTACGATCTTTGTAGCGCTTTCAATGGCGTGTTTTCTGTGCTACACAAAAAAAAAAAATTGTAATTAACCCCTTTGCTTGGGTTTAAATTTGGCTTACAGGGGAAAAAAATATTTTTTTAAAACGGTGAAAGAAAGGTTTTTTTAGTCACCCCAACGCTTAATTTAAACCCCGGAAAGTAAAATTTCTCCAAACAATTTTTAGCAACCAAAAAACTACGACTTTGTAGCGGGTTTAAAAAAGGGGTTGGGGTTTTTTTAAAAGCTACACAAAAAGAGAATAAATTGTAATTAAACCTTCGCTTTTTGAAAATTTGGGTACAGGGGAAAAATGTATTTTTTGGCGGTGAAAGAAAGGGTTTTTTTTTGGGCACCACAGCAGAAAAACAAAACTTAATTTTAAACCCCGGTGTAAAAAAAGGGGCCCAAAAAATTGAGCAACTACAAACTACGGGTTTGAAACGGGCTTTCAAAGGCGGTTTTTTACACTACACCAAAAAAGAAATAAAATTTTAATAACCCTTTTCTTGTGAATTAAGGGTACAGGGAAAAAATTTAAAATTTTTGGGGGTTTAAAGACGGTTTATTTTAGTCACCCCCGGGAAAAAAACGCTTTTAAATTTAAACCCCCAATTTAAATTGCACAAACAATTGAGCAACCACAAAATACGAGCTTTGTACTTTTACAATGGGGTGGGTTTTTTTTTAAACCCACAAAAACAAAAAGGGAAAAAATTTTAATTAACCTTTGCTTTTGAATTGGCTACAGGGAAAAAATTTATTTTTTTGGGGGTGAAAAAGAAAAGTTTCTTTTTAATACCACAAAAGCAAACAACCTTTAAATTTTTTTGTAAAAATGCTGTTTTCTTTAAATGAAAACAACAGGAAAACACTTTAACCCCCTTTGGGTATTCAATGTGTGTGACAGATAGCATTTCAATGGGATATGAGCTTTCAATTTTTGGGCCAAAACGGACTTCAGATCCCCAAAACCCCCCAAAATCAGAAATAGAACGTTAAGAGAAGCGTCTCCCGAGACAACTGAAACTCCCCCCCAAAAATCGCTTTTATA
>JAODAL010068728.1:0-16683 GCA_025379985.1 Phyllomedusa bahiana
TAAACAACTACAGCCTATCCCCCCCTTACACAGCCTTTTAAAAACAACCCCCCATCCCTTTAAAAACAACCCCTATCCATTTTAAAAGGGGCCCCCAAACCCCCCTCCATTACTACAACTACAGCCTAACCATTACAGAAATTTCCCACAGCCTATCCCTTCTCAGCCCCCCTACGCCTACCACATTTAAAACAACAGCCTACCACTCTAAAAACAACACCCCAACCCCCCCAAAACAAACCCATTATACAACCTTTATCAAAACCCCCCCACTTACTAAAAAATAAAAAATATCCACTTTCCAAAAATCACTACAGCTATCCCATAAAAAATTCCCCCCAACTTTCAAGCCCATACCTACCCCCTTTTAAAAAAAATCACTACAGCCCCATCCCAAACAGACCCCACAACCCCCAACCCCACCACTTTTAAAAAACCCCCCCACTTAAAACCCCCACTAAATTCCCCTAAAAACCCCCACCCCCACAACAAACACCCAACCCCTTTTTAAAAAGAATCACTACAACTACCACTTACTACAGAAAAACAGCCCATCCATTACTACAAAAAACCCAAACCCCTTTTACTCAGACCAAACCACCCCCTTTAAAAACCCCCCAAAACCCCCCCCTTACCCCCGAACCCCAAAATTTTCCACTTAAAAAACAAACCCCCCACCACCCCTTAACTACAACCCCAAAACAGCCTTTCCATTATCAGCCCCCCCCACCCCCTTTTCAAAACACAGTTCCCCCTTTTTTTGCCATCCCTTTACTTTAAAAGACACAATCACCTTCCCTTTAAAAAAAATCAACACACTATCCCCTTTCTACAGAATCAATACAATACCACTTAAAAACATCACCCCCCATTCCAAAACAAAACCCCCCACTTTTTTAAAAAAAAATCCCTTCCCCCTAAGTACTAACCATACTTTTTACAATCACTACACCCCACTTTCAAAAAGAACCCCAAAAGCCCCTTTTCCCCTTACCAAACCCCTCACAAAAGCCTATCCACTTACTACAAAACACTACAGCCTATCCCAAAATTTCCCGACAACACTACACCTTCCACTTTAAACCAAACACTAACCCCCACTTACTACAGACTTCACTACACCTATCCACTAAATCAGACTCATCAACCCCCACCCAAATTTGAATCACAAACCCATCCACTTACAAACCCACTACAGCCTTCACTTTCAAAAGTATCAATACACCTTCCACTACACAGAATCACTCACCCCACTTTTACACAAAACCCCTTTCCCCTTTTAAAAAAACAGCCCACCACTTACACAACATCACTACCCCCATTCCAAAAAAAAGCCCCAACCACAGAAACTACACCCCCCCCAACCCAAACCCACAGCTTTCCCCACAACCACTACTCAAAAAACCACTTTCTACAGACATCCTACAGCCTTCCCCTTTTAAAAAAATTTTTTGGGGGGGGGGGGGGTTTTTGGTTTTTTAAAATAAGGTTTTGGGGGGGGGGGGGGGGGGGGTTTTTTTTTTTTTATAATTTAAAAATTTAAAAGGGAAAAAAAATTTTTTAAAAAAATTTTGGGTAAATAAAAAAATATATTTTAAATATAAGTAAAATTTTTAAAACCCCCTTTTAAACAAAAAACCCTTCCCAAAAATTCACCCCCCCCATTATACAACATCCTAACCCCAATCCCTTTCAAAAGCTCCCCCCCACACCCTTTCCCCCCATCAGACAACCAAAACCTACCCTTCTAAGTTTTTCCTTTCGCCCCACCAACCTTCCAATTAAATCACTACACCATCCACTTACTACAAAACCCAAATTCCCCCAAAAAAATAAACCCCAACCCAAAAAAATTTCCAAACCCCCTTGAAAAAAAACTACAACCCCCCACAAAAAAACATCCCCCCAAATTTAAAAAGAAACCAACCTTCCCCAAAGACCCAAAAAGCCTACCCTTATTGAAAAACCCCCCATCACTTAAAACTAAAAACCCCCCTCCCAAATAAGAAATAAAAACCCTTCCCAAAACGCCCAACCCAAAACCAATTAAATTTTTCACTACCCCCCATTTAAAACCTGCACCCCCCCCCAAACCCCCCTTTTCAACCCAACCACCATTCACACACCTAACCCCCTTTAAAAGACTCACTACAGCCTACCCCAAAAAACCCAAACCACCCCTTTTCACCCTTTACTACAAAAATTCAAAAACCCCCACCCAAAAACATCCCCCTTTTTCCCCCCCCAAACCCCCCAATAAAAAAAACACCCCCCTTCCAAAAAAAACCAAACACACCCAAACCCTATCCACTTCCAAAAAAATAAACCCTAACCTACTAACCAAAACTTCCCCCCCCTAAACCCCCCCTTCCCCCGAACACTACAGCCTTTCCACTTCCACAGACATCACCCCAAAAAACCTTCACTTTTCTCATACAAACCCCTTTACAAAAAACAACACCCTAAAAAAAAAAAAAAAAAAAAAAAAAAAAAAAAAAAAAAAAAAAAAAAATATAAAAAAAAAAAAAAAAAAAAAAAAAAAAAAAAAATAAAAAAAAAAAAAAAAAAAAAAAAAAAAAAAAAAAAAAAAAAAAAAAAAAAAAAAAAAAAAAAAAAAAAAAAAAAAAAAAAAAAAAAAAAAAAAAAAAAAAAAAAAAAAAAAAAAAAAAAAAAAAAAAAAAAAAAAAAAAAAAAAAAAAAAAAAAAAAAAAAAAAAAAAAAAAAAAAAAAAAAAAAAAAAAAAAAAAAAAAAAAAAAAAAAAAAAAAAAAAAAAAAAAAAAAAAAAAAAAAAAAAAAAAAAAAAAAAAAAAAAAAAAAAAAAAAAAAAAAAAAAAAAAAAAAAAAAAAAAAAAAAAAAAAAAAAAAAAAAAAAAAAAAAAAAAAAAAAAAAAAAAAAAAAAAAAAAAAAAAAAAAAAAAAAAAAAAAAAAAAAAAAAAAAAAAAAAAAAAAAAAAAAAAAAAAAAAAAAAAAAAAAAAAAAAAAAAAAAAAAAAAAAAAAAAAAAAAAAAAAAAAAAAAAAAAAAAAAAAAAAAAAAAAAAAAAAAAAAAAAAAAAAAAAAAAAAAAAAAAAAAAAAAAAAAAAAAAAAAAAAAAAAAAAAAAAAAAAAAAAAAAAAAAAAAAAAAAAAAAAAAAAAAAAAAAAAAAAAAAAAAAAAAAAAAAAAAAAAAAAAAAAAAAAAAAAAAAAAAAAAAAAAAAAAAAAAAAAAAAAAAAAAAAAAAAAAAAAAAAAAAAAAAAAAAAAAAAAAAAAAAAAAAAAAAAAAAAAAAAAAAAAAAAAAAAAAAAAAAAAAAAAAAAAAAAAAAAAAAAAAAAAAAAAAAAAAAAAAAAAAAAAAAAAAAAAAAAAAAAAAAAAAAAAAAAAAAAAAAAAAAAAAAAAAAAAAAAAAAAAAAAAAAAAAAAAAAAAAAAAAAAAAAAAAAAAAAAAAAAAAAAAAAAAAAAAAAAAAAAAAAAAAAAAAAAAAAAAAAAAAAAAAAAAAAAAAAAAAAAAAAAAAAAAAAAAAAAAAAAAAAAAAAAAAAAAAAAAAAAAAAAAAAAAAAAAAAAAAAAAAAAAAAAAAAAAAAAAAAAAAAAAAAAAAAAAAAAAAAAAAAAAAAAAAAAAAAAAAAAAAAAAAAAAAAAAAAAAAAAAAAAAAAAAAAAAAAAAAAAAAAAAAAAAAAAAAAAAAAAAAAAAAAAAAAAAAAAAAAAAAAAAAAAAAAAAAAAAAAAAAAAAAAAAAAAAAAAAAAAAAAAAAAAAAAAAAAAAAAAAAAAAAAAAAAAAAAAAAAAAAAAAAAAAAAAAAAAAAAAAAAAAAAAAAAAAAAAAAAAAAAAAAAAAAAAAAAAAAAAAAAAAAAAAAAAAAAAAAAAAAAAAAAAAAAAAAAAAAAAAAAAAAAAAAAAAAAAAAAAAAAAAAAAAAAAAAAAAAAAAAAAAAAAAAAAAAAAAAAAAAAAAAAAAAAAAAAAAAAAAAAAAAAAAAAAAAAAAAAAAAAAAAAAAAAAAAAAAAAAAAAAAAAAAAAAAAAAAAAAAAAAAAAAAAAAAAAAAAAAAAAAAAAAAAAAAAAAAAAAAAAAAAAAAAAACCCCCCCCCCCCCCCCCCCCCCCCCCCCCCCCCCCCCCCCCCCCCCCCCCCCCCCCCCCCCCCCCCCCCCCCCCCCCCCCCCCCCCCCCCCCCCCCCCCCCCCCCCCCCCCCCCCCCCCCCCCCCCCCCCCCCCCCCCCCCCCCCCCCCCCCCCCCCCCCCCCCCCCCCCCCCCCCCCCCCCCCCCCCCCCCCCCCCCCCCCCCCCCCCCCCCCCCCCCCCCCCCCCCCCCCCCCCCCCCCCCCCCCCCCCCCCCCCCCCCCCCCCCCCCCCCCCCCCCCCCCCCCCCCCCCCCCCCCCCCCCCCCCCCCCCCCCCCCCCCCCCCCCCCCCCCCCCCCCCCCCCCCCCCCCCCCCCCCCCCCCCCCCCCCCCCCCCCCCCCCCCCCCCCCCCCCCCCCCCCCCCCCCCCCCCCCCCCCCCCCCCCCCCCCCCCCCCCCCCCCCCCCCCCCCCCCCCCCCCCCCCCCCCCCCCCCCCCCCCCCCCCCCCCCCCCCCCCCCCCCCCCCCCCCCCCCCCCCCCCCCCCCCCCCCCCCCCCCCCCCCCCCCCCCCCCCCCCCCCCCCCCCCCCCCCCCCCCCCCCCCCCCCCCCCCCCCCCCCCCCCCCCCCCCCCCCCCCCCCCCCCCCCCCCCCCCCCCCCCCCCCCCCCCCCCCCCCCCCCCCCCCCCCCCCCCCCCCCCCCCCCCCCCCCCCCCCCCCCCCCCCCCCCCCCCCCCCCCCCCCCCCCCCCCCCCCCCCCCCCCCCCCCCCCCCCCCCCCCCCCCCCCCCCCCCCCCCCCCCCCCCCCCCCCCCCCCCCCCCCCCCCCCCCCCCCCCCCCCCCCCCCCCACCCCCCCCCACCCCCCCCCCCCCCCCCCCCCCCCCCCCCCCCCCCCCCCCCCCCCCCCCCCCCCCCCCCCCCCCCCCCCCGCCCCCCCCCCCCCCCCCCCCCCCCCCCCCCCCCCCCCCCCCCCCCCCCCCCCCCCCACCCCCCCCCCCCCCCCCCCCCCCCCCCCCCCCCCCCCCCCCCCCCCCCCCCCCCCCCCCCCCCCCCCCCCCCCCCCCCCCCCCCCCCCCCCCCCCCCCACCCCCCCCCCCCCCCCCCCCCCCCCCCCCCCCCCCCCCCCCCCCCCCCCCCCCCCCCCCCCCCCCCCCCCCCCCCCCCCCCCCCCCCCCCCCCCCCCCCCCCCCCCCCCCCCCCCTTACTACAGAATCACTACAGCCTATCCACTTACTACAGACTCACTACACCTATCACTTCTACAGATATCACCTACAGCCTATCCACTTTACTACAGACATCACTACAACCTACCACTTTCTACAGACATCACTACAGCCTATCCACTTACTACAGAAATCACTACAGCCTATCCACTTACTACAGAATCATACAAACCTATCCACTTACTACAACACACTACAGCCTATCCACTTACTATAGACATCACTACAGCCTATCCACTTAAATACAGAAAATCACTACAGCCTATCCACTCTATACTAACACCCTTTACAAATCACTACAGCCTATCCACTTACTACAGACATCACTCAGCCTATCCACTTACTACAGACCATCACTAAAAGCCTATCCACTCAAACTACCCCGTAGAAATCACTACAGGCCTATCCACTTTACTACAGAAAATCCCCAAAAAGCCTACCACTAAATACAGACATCACACAGACTATCCACTTACTACAGACATCACTACAGCCTATCCACTTACTACAGACATCACTACAGCCTATCCACTTACTACCGACATCAGAGATCACTAAAGCCTATCCACTTACTACAGAATTCCCCTACAGCCTATCCACTTTAAATACAGAAAATCACACAGCCTATTCCACTTACTACAGAATCACTACAGCCTATCCATTACTACAGACATCAACCACAGCCTATCCACTTACTACAGACATCACTACAGCCTATCCACTTACTACAGACCTGTGAAATCACTACAGCCTATCCACTTACTACAGACATCACTACAGACTATCCACTTACTACAGACATCACTACAGCCTATCCACTTACTACAGACATCACTACAGCCTATCCACTTACTACAGACATCACTACAGCCTATCCCCTCCTACAGACATCACTATAGCCTATCCACTACTACAGACCTGTGACATCACTACAGCCTATCCACTTACTACAGACATCACTACAGCCTATCCACTTACTACAGACATCACTACACCCTAAACACTTACAACAGACATCTGAAATCACTAAACAATATCCACAGACGACAGAAATCACTACAGCCTATCCACTTACTACAGACATCACTACGCCATCCCCTACTACAGACATCCTACAGCCTATCCACTTACTACAGATCTCACTACAGCCTATCCACTTAAATACAGAATCACCTACAGCCTATCCACTTACTACAGATATCACTACAGCCTATACACTTACTACAGACCTGTGACATCACTACAGCCTATCCACTTACTACAGACATCACTACAGCCTATCCACTTACTACAGACATCACTACAGCCTATCCACTTACTACAGATATCACTACAGCCTATCCACTTACTACAGACCTGTGATATCACTACAGCCTATCCACTTACTACAGACATCACTACAGCCTATCCACTTACTACAGACATCACTACAGCCTATCCACTTTAAATACAGACGATCACTAAAAGCCTATCCACTTACTACAGACATCACTACAGCCTATCCACTTACTCCAGATATCACTACAGCCTATCCACCCTTTCTAAAGAATCACTACAGCCATCCACTTACTATCAGAATCACTACAGCCTATCCACTACTACAGACATCACTACAGCCTAAACCACTTACTACAAAACAATCACTACAGCCTATCCTCTTACTACCGATATCACTACAGCCTTTACACTTACTACAGACATCACTACATCCTATCCACTTACTACAGACAACACTACAGCCTATCCACTTACTACAGACATCACTACAGCCTATCCACTTACTAAAGACATCACTACAGCCTATTTCCACTTACTTCAGACATCTCTACAGCCTATCCACTTACTACAGACATCACTACAGACCCATCCACTACTCAGACCCTCCACTACACCCTATCCACTTAAATACAGGGCATCACTAAAAGCCCTAACCCACTTCTACAGACCTTTATAAATCACTACAGCCTATCCACTTACTACAGACCTGTTATATCACTACAGCCTATCCACTTTTTTTTTTCTACGATTCATACAGCTATCCACTTATTACAGACATCACTACAGGCTTTCGACTTACTACAGACATCACTACAGCCTATCCACTTACTACAGACATCACTACAGCCAAACCACTTACTACAGACATCACTACAGCCTATCCACTTACTACACACATCACTACAGACTATCCTCTTACTACAGAGATCTATTCAGACTATCCACTTACTACAGACATCACTACAGCCTATCCACTTTCTACAGACATCACTACAACCTATCCACTTACTACAGACATCACTACAGCCTATCCACTTTCTACAGACATCACTCCAGCATATCCACTTTTCTACAGAAATCACTACAAACCTATCCACTTACTACAGAATCACTACAGCCCATCCACTTACTACAGACCATCACTACAGCCTAATCCACTTACAACCGAAATCACTACAGCCTATCCACCCAACTACAGACATCTTAAAAAGCCCCATCCACTTACTACCAGACATCACTACAGCCTATCCACTTACTACAGACATCACTACAGCCTATCCACTTACTACAGACATCACTACAGCCTATCCACTTACTACAGACCTGTGACATCACTACAGCCTATCCACTTACTACAGACCTGTGACATCACTACAGCCTATCCACTTACTACAGACATCACTACAGCCTATCCACTTACTCTACACATCACTACAGCCTATCCACTTACTACAGACATCACTACAGCCTATCCACTTACTACAGACATCACTACAGCCTATCCACTTACTACAGACATCACTACAGCCTATCCACTTACTACAGACATCACTACAGCCTATCCACTTACTACAGATATCACTACAGCCTATCCACTTACTACAGACATCACTACAGCCTATCCACTTACTACAGAATATACAGACTTCACTTACTAACAGACACACTAAAACCTATTCACTACAACAGACATCACTACAGCCTATCCACTTACTACAGACATCACTACAGCCTATCCACTTACTACAGCCTATCCACTTACTACAGACATCACTACAGCCTATCCACTTACTACAGATATCACTACAGCCTATCCACTTACTACAGACATCACTACAGCCTATCCACTTACTACAGACATCACTACAGCCTATCCACTTACTACAGACCTGTTATATCACTACAGAATCCCACTTATCTACAGACGACACTACATGCCATCCACTTATTTACTACAGCCTATCCACTATACACCCTATCCACTACTACAGACATCACTACAGCCTATCCACTTACTACAGACATCACTACAGCCTATCCACTTACTACAGATATCACTACAGCCTATCCACTTACTACAGACATCACTACAGCCTATCCACTTACTACAGACATCACTACAGCCTATCCACTTACTACAGACATCACTACAGCCTATCCACTAACTACAGACATCACTACAGCCTATCCACTTACTACAGAAATCACTACAGCCTATCCACTTACTACAGACATCACTACAGCCTATCCACTTACTACAGAAATCACTACAGCCTATCCACTTACTACAGACATCACTACAGCCTATCCACTTACTACAGACATCACTACAGCCTATCCACTTACTACAGACATCACTACAGCCTATCCACTTACTACAGACATCACTACAGCCTATCCACTTACTACAGACATCACTACAGCCTATCCACTTACTACAGACATCACTACAGCCTATCCACTTACTACAGACATCACTACAGCCTATCCACTTACTACAGACGATCACACAGCCATCCACTACAGACTATCACTACAGACATCACTACTACAGACATCACTACAGCCTATCCACTTACTACAGACATCACTACAGCCTATCCACTTACTACAGATATCACTACAGCCTATCCACTTACTACAGATATCACTACAGCCTATCCACTTACTACAGACATCACTACAGCCTATCCACTTACTACAGATATCACTACAGCCTATCCACTTACTACAGACATCACTACAGCCTATCCACTTACTACAGACATCACTACAGCCTATCCACTTACTACATACATCACTACAACCTATCCATTTACTACAGATATCACTACAGCCTATCCACTTACTACAGACATCACTACAGCCTATCCACTTACTACAGACATCACTACAGCCTATCCACTTACTACAGAAATCACTACAGCCTATCCACTTACTACAGACATCACTACAGCCTATCCACTTACTACAGACATCACTACAGCCTATCCACTTACTACAGATATCACTACAGCCTATCCACTTACTACAGACATCACTACAGCCTATCCACTTACTACAGACATCACTACAGCCTATCCACTTACTACAGACATCACTACAGCCTATCCACTTACTACAGACATCACTACAGCCTATCCACTTACTACAGACATCACTACAGCCTATCCACTTACTACAGACATCACTACAGCCTATCCACTTACTACATACATCACTACAGCCTATCCACTTACTACAGACATCACTACAGCCTATCCACTTACTACAGACATCACTACAGCCTATCCACTTACTACAGACATCACTACAGCCTATCCACTTACTACAGACATCACTACAGCCTATCCACTTACTACAGACATCACTACAGCCTATCCACTTACTACAGACATCACTACAGCCTATCCACTAACTACAGACATCACTACAGCCTATCCACTTACTACAGACATCACTACAGCCTATCCACTTACTACAGACATCACTACAGCCTATCCACTTACTACAGACATCACTACAGCCTATCCACTTACTACAGACATCACTACAGCCTATCCACTTACTACAGACCTGTGATATCACTACAGCCTATCCACTTACTACAGACATCACTACAGCCTATCCACTTACTACAGACATCACTACAGCCTATCCACTTACTACAGACCTGTGACATCACTACAGCCTATCCACTTACTACAGACATCACTACAGCCTATCCACTTACTACAGACATCACTACAGCCTATCCACTTACTACAGACATCACTACAGCCTATCCACTTACTACAGACATCACTACAGCCTATCCACTTACTACAGACATCACTACAGCCTATCCACTTACTACAGACATCACTACAGCCTATCCACTTACTACAGATATCACTACAGCCTATCCACTTACTACAGATATCACTACAGCCTATCCACTTACTACAGACATCACTACAGCCTATCCACTTACTACAGACATCACTACAGCCTATCCACTTACTACAGACATCACTACAGCCTATCCACTTACTACAGACATCACTATACTAGCCGTATCCACTTACTACAGACATCACTACAGCTATCACTTATCAGCTATACTACAGATACATCAATCACTACAGCCTATCCACTTACTAATATATCACTACAGCCTATCCACTTACTACAGATCATCACACAAGCCTAATCCCACTTACTACAGACTGACATCACTACCGCCTATCCACTTACTACAGACATCACTACAGCCTATCCACTTACTACAGACTACACTAAACCCTATCCACTTACTACAGACATCACTACAGCCTATCCACTTTCTACAGACATCACTACAGCCTATCCACTTACTACAGACATCACTACAGCCTATCCACTTACTACAGACATCACTACAGCCTATCCACTTACTACAGACATCACTACAGACTATCCACTTTACTCCCGAACTCCCCTACAGCCTATCCACTTACTACAGACATCACTACAGCCTAATCCACTTAAATACAGAATCACCTACAAACCTATTCCACTTACACAGACTCACACAAACCCCCCCAAATTACCAACCTTTTAAACAACCTATCCCTTACTACAGACATCACTACAGCCTATCCACTTTCTAAGACATCAACAGCCTATCCACTTAATACAGAAAACCCCCCCTACCAAACTACAAAACTACAGCCTACCCCTTTAAAAACCATACACACACCTATCCACTTTCTACAGACATCACTACAGCCTATCCAACTAAAAAGAACACTCACCATCCCCTTACACAAAATCACACACCCCCTTTCCCCTTTTCTACAGAACACTACACCCACCCCTTACTACAGAATCAAAACACCTATCCCTTATACAACACACTACGCCCATCCACTACTACGGGAAACACTAAGCCTATCCAAAACAACATCACTAACCAACCCTTTTTTCCCAACCATACTTTCAAAATCAAACACCTATCCCCCTTACTACGAATTTACTACACCTACCCACTAAAATACACAAAAATTTCCACTACAAGAAAAACCTATCCACTTACACAAAATCCCACAGCCTATCCACTACTAGACATCACTACAGCCTAAACCACTACTACAGACACACAAGCCTACCCCTTCTACAGAACCCTACACCTATCCACTTACTACAGACATTTACACGCCTATCCCCTACAAAAATATCATACAGCCTATCCCCTACTACAAATCACTACAGCCTATCCCTTACTACAGACCCCCTTTTTAATTTTTATACAGCCTAACCACAAAGAATCACTACAAACCTATCCCCCTTTCTACAGAATCACACACCATCCACTTACTACAATTTAATCCTACCCTACCCCTTACACAACATCACACAGCCATCCACTTACTACGACACCACAGCCTATCCCTTTCTACAGACTCACTACACCTATCCACTACACAGACATCACTACAGCCTATCCACTTCACAAATCACACACCTATCCATTACACAAATTTACTACACCTATCCCCTTACTACAATATCCAGCCCACCCCACCTAAGAAAACGCCATCCCCTTTCTCAAATTTTTCCACCCCCTATCCACTTACAAAAGACCTTAATCACTACACCTATCCACTAAAACAAAATCACTAAGCCTACCACTTACTCAGACTCACACAGCCATCCACTTATACAGAATCACTACAGCCTACCACTTACAAAAGAATCACTACAGCCCACCACTTTTAAAAAGAATCACAAAAGCCATCCACTTCAAGATAACACACACCTATCCCCTTACTACGACAAAAACTACAGCCATCCACAAAATACAGACAACACTACAGCCATCCACTTTCTACAGACATCACTAAACCCCCATTCCAAACACTAACCATCCACAACAAAAACTAACCTATCCACTTACTACAACATCACACAGCCATCCATTACTACAACACCCCTACACCTATCCCCTTACTACAGAATCACTAATTTAAAAATACAAACCCCATCCACTTTTACTAAAACACAAGCCTTTTATTAAAAACACTACACCTATCCCCTTACTAAGACTATACACCCTATCCCCTTACTACAGCCCCCTTGAAATCCTACAGCCTATCCCCTCTACAGAATCACTACACCTATCCACTTACTACAGACACACTACGCCATCCACTTACTAAGACATCACTTTTACCTATCCACTTATACAGACACACACGGGGCCCATCCACTTCTACAGCCCCCGGAATAACACCCCCCAACTCCAAAAAACCACGTTACTTTTCAGACCTTAATCACTACAGCCTATCCACTTACACAACATATACACCTATCCACTTCTACAACAACTACAAAAAGCCCATCCACTTACTACAACTTAAACCCACCCATTCCCTTACTACGACATCCTACACCATCCCCTTACAAGATGGAACATAAGTAATTTCAAGCTCCAACCCCTTCCCCTTTTCCCGACATCACAAAAAGCCAAACCATTCCCAAAAATACTAAGCACCTTTTCCACTTACTAAGCCTTACTACTACAAAACCAAGCCTTACTTACTACAGATTACACACAGCCAAACCACTTACTACAACCATCAAACACCTATCCACTTACTACGACTCACACAGCCTATCCACTTACACGACATCACTAAACCATCCACTACTACAGACATCACTACAGCCATCCAAAACTACAGAATCACTACAGCCCACCACTTTTACAACCTTAATCACTACAGCCTTCCACTTACTACAACATCCTAAGCCATCCACTTTCTACAGACCTGGAACCAAACAGCCTATCCACTTACACAGACATCACTAAACATCCCTTTTTTCCCACCCCCCAACTAAAACCTTAAAATCACAAAAACCCAACCACTTACTACAGACATCACACACCTATCCACTTAAATAAACCTGTGAATCACTAGGCCTATCCACTTACTACAGACACACTACACCTATCCACATGACTCACAATATCCCCTTTTCAAACACCACAAATAACAACCAATCACTACAGCCCATCCCTTTTAAAGAAAACATACAGCCTATCCCCCACAAATTATACAGACCCCTTTGGGGCAATCACCTTACCAAATACAAAACCCATCCATTCTACAGAAAACCTACAGCCACCCCTTACACAGAATCATACACCCTATCCACTTAATACAACTCACTACAGCCATCCCTTTCTACAAATCACTACACCCATCCACTTACTACAAAACACAACCTATCCACTTACAAGACAACACTACAGCCTATCCACTACTACAACATCACACCCTATCCACTTCTAAACCCAAAAAATCACTAAAACCTTTCCCCCCTTCTACAGACACACTACAGCCTACCACTTTTCTACAGAAATACTACAGCCCATCCACTTCAAAAGACCCAAAACCTACCCTTCCCTAATACAGCCCCACACCCTATCCACTTACTACAGACATCACTACGCCTATCCACTTTTACAAATCCTACAGCCATCCACTTATACAGAATCACACACCAATCCACTTCTACAGATAAACAAAACAGCCTATCCCCTTACTCAAAACCGGTCCCACCATCCCCCTATCAGCCATCACCCAACTTTCAAGACATCACTACAAACCTATCCACTTAACGCCGGGCATCACTAAGCCTACCACTTACTACAGACACACTACAGCCCCATCCCTTTACGAAAAAAGATCCCTTCCCAAACCCACAGCCACCCCACTTACAGCCTACCCAACAGACAATACACCATCCACTTACACAACCCAATCACAAAAGCCATCCCCTTACTACAGACCATCATACACCTATCCCCACAAAAATCCTACAGTACCACAACTACTCAGCCATCCACTTCTACAGAAATTTACTACCCATCCCTTACTACAACATCACTACCCATCCCCTTACTACAGACACACTCAAACCTATCCACTTTCTACAGAAATCACCACCTATCCACTTACTACAACATCACACAGCCTATCCCCTTACAACAATTAACCAAGCCCTTCCACTTACTACAACATCCACACCACCAATTACTACAAACCACTACAGCCATCCACTTACCGGAAAACCCCCACCCATCCCCCTACTACAACACACACAGCCCACCATAACTACAACATCCCAAAAATTTTCACTACCTTAATTCCACAAATCAACTCACACAGCCTATCCCTTACTACAGAATCACTACAGCCTATCCATTTTCTACAAATCCTACAAAACCCACCCCTTTACACAGAATCCTTTAAACCTATCCCTTTCTACAGAATCACACACCTATCCCTTTTCTACAGAATCACTACACCATTTCCTTACAAGAACACTCAGCCATCCACTTACTATCCACTTTAAACAACATCACTACACCTATTCCACTTACTACAACAACACTACAGCCCATCCACCTAACACAACCCCTTAAAATACAGCCTATCCACTTTACTACAAACTTTTAAAACAGCCCCCACTTACACAAATCAACACCCCTCCACTACACAACATCATACAGCCAACCCTTACTACAACATCACTACAGCCTACCACTTACTACCCGACATCAAAACCCAACCTATCCACTTACTAAAAATTAAAAAATCCCACTACCAAAAAACAGCCCAAAACCACTTACAAAAAGAATTTTACTACAAACCCCACCCTAAATACAGAATCAAACCCCGGCCCACCAAATACAAAAACAACAAAAACCTATCCCTAAAATCGACACCTACGCCTACCCCCCTACACAACATCACAACACCCATCCCCTTTACACAACATCACTACGCCATCCACTTACTACAATATCCACAGCCCATCCACTAAATACAACATCACTACAGCCTATCCACTTACCCAAAACACACTCACCTACCCCCCTTACAAACATCACTACAGCCTACCCCCTAACCTTTGAACATCAAAAAACAGCCTATTTCAATTTTTCTTTCCCAACCCCCCACTACAGGGCCCATCCACTTTCTACAGATAAACACTAAAAAAGCCTATCCACCCTTCCAAAAACCTCCCCTACAAACCTATCCCCCTTTTTCTACAGGGCCCCATTAAAAAACAGCCTATCCAAAAATTAATTTCAGACCAAACCCCTACAGGCCCCAAACCAAATTTCTACAGAAATCCCCTAAAAACCCCATCCCCCCCTTAACCCACAGAAAAATTTACCCAACAACCTATTCCCCTTACCCACAGAAAATCAAATACAAACCTTAAAACCACTTACTACGCAGGGCAAACAAATACACCCATCCAAATTTTCTAAAATAAAATCACACCGCCCTAAAAACCCCCTTTACTACAGATATCCCTACAGCCCCCACCCAACCCTTCAAAAGGCCTCCACAGCCCATCCACTTTCTACAAACCAAAAACTACAGCCCCATCCACTTTAATACAGACATCAACCACAAATACCACCCTTTTTCCCACAGACAAACACTACAACCCCTTCCAGTTATACCCGAAAATCCCCCTTAACCCGCCTATCCACCCAATTTTTACAAAACCCTCAAATACAGCCTATCCACTTTTCAAAAAGACATCACCAAAACCTATCCACTTACCTTTCAACCCTCCCCTTAAAAGCCTAATCCACTTACTCAGACCCATTACCCAAAAAACCCCAATTTCCCCTTTTCTTTCAGACTCAAATTTTCCGCCCATCCATTTAAATACAGACTCACCTTTCCGGGCCAACCCACTTTTTCAAAGACAAACACTACAGCCCATCCCCCCTTAAATACAAAAACCCTTTAGCCCGCCCCCATCAACTTTTTAAACAGACCCCTTTTTAAAAGCCCGATCCAAATTACTTTAAAAACATCACCCAAAAGGGCCCATCCCCCCTTTTTTCTACCAAAATTTACTAAAAAGCCTTTTCCCCTTTTCTACAAGATCCACTCACCCCAATTTCCCCTTTTCTACAAGGGCCATTTATAACCCAAACCCCATCCACTTTTTCCCAAAAGACAATTTTCCCCTTCAAAACCTTTTCCCCCTTTTTTCTACAAATCCCCCAAAAAGCCTATCCACCCTTTCTACAACCCTCACTACACCTACCCCCCTTCCCAAAAAATCCCCCTAAAAAGCCCC
>JAODAL010068729.1:0-16683 GCA_025379985.1 Phyllomedusa bahiana
TCCTTTTCAAGGGCCAAAGTAAGGTCCTTTACTGTTTTGGGGAGGGCCCCTTTAGTTTAAGGTAAAAGGGGGGCCCCTTTAAATTTGTTGGTAAACAGGGCCCTTTTGGTAGGTAAAGGCCCGGGGCCCCCTCTTTAAATTTTTTGGGGAAAATAGGGGCCCCCCCAAATTTTGGTAAACGGCCCCCTTTTTGTTTAGCAGTTAAAGTTTTAAAGGAGATAGGCCCCCCTTAAGTTTTAGGGAGGTAGGGGGCCCCTTTAGTTTGGGGAGAGTCGGGCCCCTTTATGTTTGGGGAAATCGGGGCCCCCTTTAAAGTTTAGGGAAATCCGGGCCCCCTTTTTGTTGGCAACAGGGCCCCCCTTTATGTTAGCGATCAGGCCCCCTTTAGTTTAGGCATTCAGGCCCCCTTTTTGTTTAGGAGAGCAGGGGGCCCCCTTTTTGTTTAGGAGAGTCCCCTGCCCCCTTTAGGGTAGGGAGAGTCAGGCCCCCTTTTGGGTAGGCAGTCAGGGCCCCCTTTTGGGGAGCAGTCAGGGGCCCCCTTTTAGGGTAGGAGTCAGGGCCCCCTTTTGGGGGAGGAAATCAGGGCCCCCTTTATGTTTAGGGAGAGTCAGGCCCCCTTTATTTTAGGGAGGCAGGGGCCCCTTTAGGGGTTTGGCAGAGGGCGGGCCCCTTTTTTGGGGTTTTGGCAAGTCAGGGGCCCCCTTGGGTTAGGCAATCAGGGCCCCCTTTAAGCGTTAGGCAGATCAGGGCCCCCTTTTTGCGTAGGCAATCGGGGCCCCCTTTTTTAGGCAGAGTCAGGGCCCCCCCTTTAGGGGCAGAGTCAGGGGCCCCCTTTTGCGTTAGGGGAAGTCAGGGCCCCCTTTATTCAAGCAGGGCCCCCTTTTTGGGTTTGGGAAATCCGGGGCCCCCTTTTAAAAAAGTCCGGGCCCCCTTTAGGCAGGTCCCGGGCCCCCCTTTTTATTTAATTTAAGGCCCCCCTTTTGTAGAGGGCAGGGCCCCCTTTTATGTCGAGTCAGGGCCCCCTTTTATGTCGAGTCAGGGCCCCCTTTTATGTCGAGTCAGGGCCCCCTTTTAGCCAGAGTCAGGGCCCCCTTTTAGCCAGAGTCAGGGCCCCCTTTTAGCCAGAGTCAGAGCCCCTTTTTAGCCAGAGTCAGGGTCTGCTTTCATAAGAAAAAAAAAGCACTTACCTGAGCCCCGCTCCTAGCCGCTCCGGTCTCCCCGCCGGCTCCTGCGTCCTGCATAGGGCGGCGCGGCGTCTCAGCCTGCCAGGGAGATCAGGAGCGCGAGCGTAGTGGCGCTGTGCTCCGCTGACACCCGGCCAGCCCCGGGAGCCGCGGACATCAGTCCCCAACTCCCGGGCCGGTCTCTGAGCGCTCGGGACACAGGGCCCGGGCGTTCAGTGACCGGATGCGCGGCCGGGCCCCGTGGATCGACGGCACTGCCTCCGGGGCCCACAGGAGCTCGGGGCCCACACTGTGGGCCAGCCTGAGCCTTATTCCACCGGGCCCATACAGGATTACCGGCTGTACCCCCTGTATGGCGGCCCTGCACATGTGACTATCAGTTGTACACAGGCTCTGAAAACATATACCACCGCCATACACTGACCATATAGTGGTAGTTACTAGTTGTATGTAGACGCTCTGCAGTTACATTTAGTGACTTACAGGAGACGTCTTTTCTGATCAGCGTCGTTCACTTTGCCTTCTCTTCTCCATCCGGCCCAGACCCCATGATGATTTCTCCCGGCCACGACTCCTCTCTGCAGACTTTACCACACAAACATAGTTAGGTTATAGATCCCCCAGCATGCTATAGGTAGTTTATAGATCCTCCAGCATTGTATGGGTCCTCTAGCACTATGTTGGTCCTACAGCACTGTATAAATAGGTTATAGGTCCCCAGCACTGTATAAACAGTTTATAGGTCTCCAGCACTGCATAGATAGTTTATATGGCCCCCAGCACTGCATAGATAGTTTATAGGTCCCCCAGCACTGTATAGGTCCCCCAGCACATATATAGGTCCCCCAGCACATACATATAGGTCCCCCAGCACATACATATAGGTCCCCAGCATTGCATAGGTCCCCCAGCACATACATATAGATCCCCCAGCACATACATATAGGTCCCCAGCATTGCATAGGTCCCCCAGCACATACATATAGGCCTCCCAACATTGCATAGGTCCCCCAACACATACATATAGGTCCCCCAGCACATACATATAGGTCCCCAGCATTGCATAGGTCCCCCAGCACATACATATAGGTCCCCAGCATTGCATAGGTCCCCCAGCACATACATATAGGCCTCCCAGCATTGCTTAGGTCCCCCAGCACATACATATAGGTCCCCCAGCACATACATATAGATCCCCCAGCACATACATATAGGTCCGCCAGCACATACATATAGATCCCCAGCACATACATATAGGTCCCCCAGCACATACATATAGATCCCCAGCACATACATATAGATCCCCAGCACATACATATAGGTCCCCCAGCACATACATATAGTTCCCCAGCACATACATATAGGTCCCCCAGCACATACATATAGGTCCCCCAGCACATACATATAGATCCCCAGCATTGCATAGGTCCCCCAGCACATCCATATAGATCCCCAACACATACACATAGGTCCCCCAGCACATATATATAGATCATACATGCCAACTCTCCCGCTTTTAGCGGGGGAGGGGTCCCGCTGATTGGGGCCCCCCCCCCGCCATCCCGGCAGAGTTGGCTCTTTAACTGACCGTGGCGACAGAGTAGCGCTGGTGCGCTACTCTGGCGCCGCCGGGCTGTTCCCACAGGCGGGTGAAGCGGCCACCCGCCCGAAGGTTCACTGTGCAGGGAGGAGGCAGGAGGGATCGCTCCCTCCTCCCCCTGTATGCACAGCGCTGGTGTGCGCCGTACATACAGGTCAGCGACGCAGGGGGAGTGACGCGCGGCGGCACTCACTTCCCCTGTGACGCTGAGGAGATCGTCCGGAGCAGCCGCGCTGCAGGAGCCTGGTCAGTTGAGTGGCTTTTATTATTTTATTTTTATTAGCTTTAGGGGGGCACTACCTGGCAACAGAGGGGGCACTACCTGGCAACAGAGGGGACATCTACCTAGCAACAATGGGGGCATCACCTGGCAACAGAGGGGGCATCTACCTGGCAACAAGGTGGCACTACCGGGCAACAAGGGGGCACTACCTGGCAACAGAGGGGCACTACCTGGCAAAAAATGGGGGCATCACCTGGCAACAGAGGGGTCACTACCTGGCAAACAATTGGAGCTCACCTGGCAAACAAGGGGGCATCTACCTGGCAACAATGGGGGCACTAAACCCGGCAACAAAGGGGGCACTACCTGGCAAACAAGGGGGCACACCAGGCAAACATTGGGGGCACACCTGGCAACAAGGGGGCACTACCTGCAAAAAATGGGGGCACTACCTGGCTAACAATGGGGGCACACCTGGCAACAAAAGGGGGCACATACCTGGCAAACAAGGGGGCACTACCTGGCAAACAATGGGGCATCTACCTGGCAAACAAGGGGGCACCCACCTGGCAACAAAGGGGGCATTACCTGTAACAAGGGGGCACTACCTGGCTACAAGGGTGGCATCTACCTGGCAACAAAGGGGCACTACCTGGCAACAAAGGGGGCACTACCTAGCTACAATGGGGGCATCTACCTGGCAACAGAGGGGGCACTACCTGGCTAACAATGGGGGCATCTACCTGGCAACAAAGGGGGCACTACCTGGCTAACAAAGGGGGCAATACCTGGCTAACAAAGGGGGGCAACTACCTGGCAACAGGGGGCACTACCTGGCAACAAAGGGGGCAATACCTGGCTAACAAAGGGGCAAATACCTGGCTAACAATGGGGGCATATAACTGGCAACAGAGGGGCAAATACCGGGCAACAAAGGGGGCAATACCTGGCAACAAAGGGGGCATCTACCTGGCTACAAGGGGGCACTACCTGGCTAACAAAGGGGGCACTATCCTGGCTAACAAAGGGGCATCTACCTGGCAACAGAGGGGGCAACTACCTGGCAACAGAGGGGCACTACCTGGCAACAGAGGGGGCACTACCTGGCAAACAAAGGGGGCACTACCTGCTAACAAAGGGGGCATCTAACCTGGCAAACAAAGGGGGGCATCTAACTGGCTAACAAAGGGGGGCATCTACATGGCTAAAAGAGGGGGCATCTACTTGGCTACAAGGGGGCATCTACTTGGCTACAAGGGGGCATCTACCTGCCTGTAAGGGTCACTACCTGGTTATGGGGGGGCTACTACCTGGCTATAAGGGCATCTACCTGGTTTTCTTCCAAAGCCGTTATGCAGTTAGGTGGAGTGGGTGTGGCTTTTTGAAGGGGCGTGGCACACCAACAAAATGGGCGTGCCCATGCAAATTTTTGCCGCTCCGCGCGCCGCCCTCTACAATCTCCTGCTTTTTCAGTTTCAAAACTTGGCAACTATGATATAGATCCCCCAGCACATACATATAGGTCCCCCAGCACATACATATAGGTCCCCAACATTGCATAGGTCCCCCAGCACATACATATAGGATCCCAACATTGCATAGGTCCCCCAGCACATACATATAGGTCCCCCAGCATGTACATAGGGATAATTAAAAATAAAAAACTAACAATACGCACCTTACCTCGCTCCCTGCCGCTGTCGCTGCTCCTGGTCTTCTTCTTCAGAGGGCGTGACGTCATCAGGCCGCGCAGGCCTGGTTGCTGCTCACCAGAGTACTCTGCAGAGTGGAGAGCCTTCGCTCTCTGCTCCGCAGAAGCCCTTAACTGTATGTGCGTCCGGAGGACGCACATACAGTTAGTCCCGGTGCCGCTGCCATCACCGATCGCCTTAGGACCCTAATGATCGGCGGCGGATGGCGGCGCCAGTGACGGCCGGATTCTCCGCGGAGCAGGGAGCGCTCGCTCTCTGCGCCACGGAAGCCTGTAGCTGTATGTGCGTCCAGTGGACGTACATACAGTTAAGGAGGCGGTCGCGTCTCCAGGCCCACGGCAGCGGCCTGAAGCCTTGCGAGGTTCGGGGCACATGGTGTTTTATCCGGGGCTTGTGCCCTGGATAAAACTGCCTAGTGACGCCCCTGCGCCCCTCAATAAGCATATTACAAAGTGCCGCGTCAGCTTTGTAATGCACCTGATATTGGATTGCGTCTGATTATAAATATAGTGAACAGGGCCCCAAATATCCAAACTGTACAGAATTCTCACATCACACAGGATCCAGGCGACATATCTGGCTTCTCTTATATCTGCTCTACAACTTCTCCACCACTCCAGGAGCCGACATCCAAAGTGCTGGTCAGGAGGCAGAAAGCTGACTCCACCCACTGGGTGCTTCTAATAAGTGACTGGCAGTAGGACCGCCCACTGGACTCCTGAGCTCAGAATGAGCAAAGATTCATGGGAAAATATTACTCAATGTTTTTCCTACAGATGACAACCTGCTCGGCTGCTCCGGCTCTGTAACATGCTGCTCATTCATCGTGACAGGTTCCCTTTAACATGGAGGAGCGGGTTATTCACAATAGAGACAGTGATTGAGCCAGAAGATGATTAAATTCAGTTCATCAAGACGTCTAATTTGTATAAAGCAAGACGTGCGATACAATAGACTATCCTCAGGAGAAGGCAGAACATTCCGGCTCCATGAGTTAATGGATCACTTAACAAAACTTATCATGAGCAATCAGCTCCTCTCATCTGTTATGCAGAGTTGACATTTATCGCTGTGCAGAGTATTGATAGCGCCAGGAGTTACCATATTCTGTGCGCTCCACCATGAAGAGGGGGTCGTTCCAGCCATTGGGAAGGGCGTTACCTGTGTTCTGGACTAATGGACTTTTTGGATGACAAGGGTAACCCCTATTATACCCTGTGTAGTAAGAGACCTGTAATTGCACACTGTTCTGTAATACATTAGTATTGCAGAAAAGTGTACACATGTTTGTGCCCCCTACTGGTCAAGTCCCTTAGGGGGAATAAAAGTACAAGTAAAAAAAAATGTCAAAAGTAAAAAAAAATTAAGAGCCTTATGTATGAAACCTGTCTAGGTAATTATTTGAACCCTTGCTGATTGTGTAAGTTTGCCACTGACAAAGACATGAACAGTCTATAATTTTAAGGAGAGGTTAATTTTAACATTGAGAGATTGAATATCCAAAATAAACTCCAGAAAATCACATTGTATAAATGATATACATTTATTTGCATTTTGCTGAGAGAAATAAGTATTTGACCCCCTACCAACCATTAAGAGTTCTGGTTCCTAGAGATTTGTTAGACTCCTAATCAACTCATTACCTGCATTAAAGACAGCTGTCTTACATAGTCACCTTTATAAAAGACTCCTGTCCACAGACTCAATCAGTCAGACTGTAACCTCTACAACATGGGCAAGACCAAAGAGCTTTCTATGGATGTCAGGGACAAGATCATAGAGCTGCACAAAGTTGGAATGGGCTACAAAACTATAAGTAAGACTCTGGGTGAGAAGGAGACGACTGTTGGTGCAATAGTAAGAAAATGGAAGAAATACAAAATGACTGTCGACATCGATCTGGGTACCATGCAAAATCTCACCTCGTGGGGTATCCTTGATCATAAGGAAGGTGAGAGCTCAGCCTAAAACTACATGGGGGGAACTTGTTAATGATCTCAAGGCAGCTGGGACTACAGTCACCAGGAAAACCATTGGTAACACATTACACCGTAATGGTTTAAAATCCTGCAGTGCCCGCAAGGTCCCCCTGTTCAAGAAGGCGCATGTGCAGACCCGTCTGAAGTTTACCAATAAACACCTGGATGATTCTGTGAGTGACTGGGAGAAGGTGCTGTGTTCAGATGAGACCAAAATTGAGATCTTTGGCATTAACTCAACTCGCCGTGTTTGGAGGAAGATAAATGCTGCCTATGACCCAAAGAACACCGTCCCCACTGTCAAGCATGGAGGTGGAAACATTATGTTTTGGGGGTGTTTCTCTGCTAAAGGCACAGGACTACTTCACCGCATCAATTGGAGAATGGATGTAGTCATGTACCGTAAAATCCTGAGTGGCAACCACTTTACCTCCTCCAGGACACTAAAAATTAATCTGGGTCTTCCAGCAAGACAATGACCCAAAACATACAGTCAAGGTAACAAAGGAGTGGCTCAAAAAGAAGCACATTAAGGTCATGGAGTGGCCTAGCCAGTCCATAGACAGAAAAAATAAAAGATTTATAGGTCTCAGAAAATGGTGCTGCAAAGCAAATGAAAAATAACTATAAAAAAAAGTCAGAATCGTACTGACCTCAGAATAAAGACGACGTGATTTACACGGCACTGCCCAAAAAAAAAATATGGCGCGATTGTGTTTTTTCTAGAGCCAACTCTCCATGTTGTTGTCAGCAGGAGGAAAAACCCTGAGGATAGATTCATGCAGGGCGGATTTACAACATTTACCTGTGGATTTGCATATGACAGGAGAGGGATGGGATCTTACACAGCTCGTTTACAGGGAGTAGATTTTCGTGCTAAATTTGGTGTTAATTTGTTGCAAATATAACCCTGATTTTTCACACCTTTCAATGTGAGCGAGGGTGATATCCTCAGCACAGTCTATATGTAGCACAAGCAGATTTTGTTTAAGATTCACTACAGAATTGATCAGGATCAGCCGCGGTGCTGTTCCAATAGGTGTCCGTTTGGTTCGACTGCACATAGTTCCAGACCCAGATAGAAATGTGGGATGCTGCAGTCATGTCTCATGCAGATCGGTAAGCGATTACTGGTGAGGTCCAATTAGATGTTGAGTCTTATCACAAGAGAGCATAAAAGTTCTTGCCCTGCTGCTCTGTAGAAAGGCCCTCAGAGGCTACCATTGGGTAGTAGACCTCTTGGTGCCAGAGCGGTGGCTCCTAAAAAGGTCTATGACGCAGTCGGAGACATTCTACCCAGTTGAGAGGGGGCATTGTTGGACTAAGAGAAGCACGATGGTCGTTTCGACAAGCAACCTTCTTCTAGATCGTTCTAACCCAACTTTAAGGAGATGGTGGAAGTAGTGGTTATGCAAGGATACGCACACGTTGTGCACATCCCGGACAGACACCAGTCGAGAGGATCATTTGATTTGTCAATAAGCAAGAGCAGCTCCAAATTTCCTTGTCCACCATTCAGAGACAGGTGGCTCCTTCATTACATCCCCAGTCTGTTCCTGAACCCAGGGCCGCCATACAGGGGGTACCAGTCCCAGGTGCTTTGCAGAAGGAACTTTAGTGCTGTGGCGCCCATTACTTGTCCTGCCATTGACAGCCAGACACCGTCACCTTCCTTTGTACTTGTGTCATGAATGAGAAACCTGGGATGTCACAGTCTGGATCCATATCGTCTTTAGTGATGAATCCAGGTTCTGTTTGGGATCCAATGTTGGTTGCGTTCCAGTCTGGAGGTCTCGTGGTGAGCACCTCAGTCCTGCCATCTGTGGAGCGACACTGCCCTATCTGCTGGTGTGAGGATCTGGAGCCATCGTCTACGACAGTCAGTCACCCTTAATAGTGATTTAATGACACTAACAGCTCAGAGATGTGCAGGACATGGAGGATGATGCTCCCCACAGCGATGGCTTCCCAGGAAGGTCTCCTCCATATTGTAACTTCCTTGTCCTGCCTGATTTATCACCAATCGAGCATTTATAGGAACAGCTGTGCAGGATCTACAGGCCCAACTGTAACATCTGTGGGCACGTGTGCTGCAGTACAACCTCCAGCCCGACCATATCTCATCTTGTATCCAGGCTAGTGGCGCCCAACAGGGGACTACAGCCTCTGCCCAATTGTACAGTTTTCAGCAATAAACTTTACCCTCTAACACTAAATTGGGATTAGGGATTATTTTTTGTGCAAATTCTGCTAAAATTCATTCAAACTGACCAAACTGCACACCTAAATCCTAAATACAACACTTTTTGACAGCGTAAAATTTCCACCAGGATTAAGCTCACCCTAAGGATACCAGATATGGTGCATTCTTTGGTGGCCATGTTCTCAGAACCTCCATACTTTGGTCTGTTTTACCTTTGGATTTCATCATGCCCAATCCTTTGGTCTTGCAAGAGATAAGCAGCTGCCAGATGTTTCTGGTAGAAGCTTGTCTATATCTTCCAATTTATATTAGCAATGGCCAAACCAACTTGAAGATGAGGGACAACACTGTCAACCCATAGAAAACAACAAGGACAGAACAGGTACATAAGGGTGGTATCTTGGCTGTGTCTCCCTGCCCTAGTACCCTATATAGAATACAGTATAGAGTGGTAAAGAGTACTCTGGTCAAGGCTTGCTGGTGCCCATCTGGTGCCCAGGGCCATCTTAATATCATTATGGGCCTCCAGGAAAAGAAGTGCACTTTACTCCACCAAAGCACATGACATCACACCAGGTTATGCCTCCACTCACCCCCTTGGGTCAGAATGCTCCCATGACATCTTGTAGGTTGCAGGCCTTAATCAGCCTGTGGCCTGAAAGTCTAATTGGTAGAGCAGGAAGCCAATGGCTCCCTACACCACCATGTTTTTTTAAACTGTCTGAATTGAGTCCTGGATTCCTGGAACGTACGTCTACCGCCTGGGGCCACTACGCTCGAATGGCCTTGGGGCAACTGAGTATTGGAGCCAATGGATAAGACAGCCCTGCTGGCACATAGGACACAATGCCCCCCCACCCAACTATTTAGCTGGGAAAAGCGACAATTTTGAAGGAAAGAGCTGAAGGTAATAATGCATATTCCCCACTCCCACCTCTCCCCTTCAGCTTTTCAATGCATTTACATTTCAGTAACAAATTTTTCTCACACACATAATACACATGAATGAAAAATCTCCACTGACATTTCGGTAATAAGATCAGTAGATGCTGTACAAAAAATTGCAGAAATGTTCATTATAGAAACCATAAAATCTCTTTCAGCTGAGGCCGCACAAATTCTTGGGTTACTCCAAATGTAACAGAAACATTGCCAAAAATTCACACATGACGGAGATTCTCGGATTCGCCACAAAATCTCATGCAATTTTTTTTCCCTTACAGACAGAAATAGAAATTGCTTGTGAATGTGATTTGAAGGACATATGGAAGTCCTAGAATGGAGACTGCTGTGTGCAAGCGGCTTCTGTTCTAGGGAACCGAGTAGTTCATGGACGGCCATGAACATGTCCTCAAAACTTTCACCACATATGCCAGATGTATATATAGGCCCCCATGTACCAGATAAAGGAGTGTCCTGTTGGCTTCCACCTGGGAGGAGTTAATATGCCCTTTAGCTACTTTAGATATAAGTATAGCAGACTGCTCCTTCCCATGGTGGGCCACCATAAAAAATGCACACCAAGCACTATATTTTTTTAATAACAATGTGGTTAATGGATAAAGTCTACCACGGTTTGGTTCTGACCAGTTGTGAACAGAGCCTAACTCTCCACTTCCTATAACACCCTAGACTCAAATCCAACCCCAACTCCAGCCCTAACCACAACTGAAACTCCAAATCTAACCCAACCCTAGTTTCAAATCCAACCCAAACTGTAACCCTTATTCAAATTCCAACCCTAAATCAGATCCTAGCCCCAGCCAAAAGAAAAACCTAAACCCATACTGCAGCCCAACCTTCACTCCTACCCTAATGCCAAACCTAGTCTCAAATCCAACCACAACTGTTATCCCAACTCCAACCCTAACCTCAACACAAAGAAAACCCAACCCTAACTCTTACCATTCCCCAACTGCAACCCTACCCTAAACTGAAACTCCAATCCTAAGACTACTACCTCTCCCCCCACTTTATTTCAATTATAACCTCTACTGTAACCCTAAATCCTAACACACCCGAAAACTGTAGTCCTAACCCCAACCCTAATCTCAAATCCAACCTCAACTGTAACTCCAAGCCTAGCCTCAACTCAAAAAGACAACAACTCAAACTCCAACTCCACTCCAACCCTAACCTTGAGTAAAAAAAACAATAATGCTAACTCTACCCCAACTCAGACTCTCACCCAGCTTAAAGGAAAACCCCAAACTTAACTCAAGCCCTACCCTAGCTCCAACCCTAACCACAAATGAATCTCCATTCCTAAACCCAACCCTTATTTCAAATCCAACTCCAACTGTAAATCCACTTTAGACCCTAACCCTATCTCTACTCCAAATTTAACCCTAACCCCCTACTCTAACTCCAGCCATACCCTAACTCAGATCTTAACCCCAGCTTAAAAAAAAAGAACAATTCTTGTTGCATCTTAACTCCATTCCAAACCTCTAAATCCAATGCTACTAACCTCTAAATTCAACACTAACTGTAGCTCCAAACATAGGTGTAACTTTAGGAGGGTACGGAGGGGACTGGTCCCCCCACTTTTTTGTGGTTGGGGGAGGGTCCCCCCACTTTTTAGCCACTTCAATAAAAGATAATCCATATGAAAGCATGAGAATACGGAAGTGGGGGAGGCCAAAGCAAAGAGGAGGAAGAAGTGAACCCTTTACCTCCTATATTTCTGTGCATCTTGTGGGGACAGAGTAGATAGCAGCCTCAAGTGTCAGTACAGAGTGAGAGCAGCGCTGATTGGTAGAGCAGGAGTCAGCAGGGGCTGCTTCACCAATCAGAACGCTGCTCACAGTCCAGCACACTCTGTATCGGGGGCTGTATCTTTACCTCCCATTGTATACCACTTCCCCTATGCTCAGCTCTCATTAGAGAAGAAGGGAAGCTCTTGCCGAATGCCAACAGCAACAGACTACAGGAGACAGGTAAGGCAGGGACAAGGGTGCTAGCCGTTGTGTGTGCATGTGAGTAGAGTATGTACTGTATATGTGAGATGTGTATATACTGTATGTACAGCCATGTTTCTAGTCGTGTCACTTCTTCCCTGCACTTACGCGCCGGGGAAAATTAAAGTGAATGGGGCCGGCACCACAGCATTTTAGAAGTAATGACTGGCCAGTGCATACTTCTAAAACCCCCAGCATATAGCGTAGCGCACAGTACACCCCGCTGTACACCTTGTGAACATACCTTAAGGGTACATTCATCCAAAAGATATGAACGCTGATTTTGGGACGGATTCAGTGATGGATCCGGCAGAAACTGTTTTACTTTAACCCATGAAAAAAATCGTGTCATCATTTAGATGAAAATGATTTTTACTTGATATTTTTCGGGGGTGCTTTTTCAGGCCTGAACAGAATTCTTCGGGTGTTTTATGATAAAGCACTAATGGATGGGAGGCAGAAATCTGCCTTGGGCAGTCTGGGTCATTTGCTCATTGGATTTCTGCATTTGCATGCGCCGAATTTCCAACAACCAAACGACACTGTCAGTGGCGAAAAACGTCATGTGAAGCCAACCCATGTGTAGTGTTTTGGTTCAATATTTGTATATACACCACAATTTCTGGGGGACCTTTTCTAAAGTATTTTTCTCTGGGTCGGAAAAATGCAGTAAATATGGGTTACATGTTAATGTAATCTCTGGGGTAGGTGAATAATGCAGTAATAAAGGGGTACGGTGTGTAAAAAAAATCTGGGGTACGTGAAATGTGGTTATCTCTAGGGTACAGTGAGTAAGAATATTTGGGGTTTTGGGGTGTAAAAATAGTAATCTCTGGGGTCGTGGGAATGTTGTAATTCTAGGTACAGTGGTAATGTAATATCTGGGGTATGGGTTAATGTAATCTCTGGGGTACATGGAACTAATCTCTGGGGGGACCCGTGATAATGTAATTCATTTCTGGGTTCAGTGTGTAATATAAAAATTTTTGGGGTACAGTGAATTTTTTTTTTTCTTGAGTACAATGTGAATTCGTCTAAGGGGAGTATAATGTAAATTTTTATGTCTATCATGTGTAATTAAATTTATTTCTGGGGTGCAGTGATGATGTCATTTCAGGGGTATGGATCAAAAAAATACATTTTGGGGTACAGTTGCGACATAAGTGATTCCTGGGGTACAGGAGATTTGGGGTTTTTTATTTTCCTCATTTTGTTGTGTGTATACAAATTTTTAAAGGAGTAGTCGGGGGGAGGGAGGGGTTATGCGAAATTTGCTGCTTGCAGCTTTTTTATTTTCCCCTTGAAGGGGGGAAATATTATAGGTGCGCTGGTTCGCTTTATTGCCAGGGCTGCTTTTTAGTCCCGTCCAGCTTAAAATTCAGTAAAAAGAGAGCCACTCATAACCTTAGGGATTGTAAAAAAAGTTTTGCCATAAGGACTCCGCCCGGACCTGGGGGGGGCCACAGCCTCCACCAGACCCCCAGCTGGGTTAGAGGGGGGTCGCTTCACTGCAGGGAGAGGAAAGAAAAGAAGGGAAGGGAGGGGAAATGAAAGGGAAATCGAGTGAAGGATGATAGAAGGAAAAGGGGATGAGAGGGAAAATTGTTCCCCCCACTTTTTGAACCATAGTTACGCCACTGGCTCCAACCCTTAACCAGAACTTGAACCCGAAACCCCAACTCTAGCCCTAAACCCAACTCTAAGAAAACTCTCAAGGCTAAATCAAACTTTAATCCCAATTCAAAGAAAAATGTCAACCATACCCGAACTGAAGCTTCAACCCTAACCCTAATTTGGTTTTAGGTTTAGGGATGATATTGATGTGAATTCTGCAAGATCAGTTCAGTTTTACCCAAATCCAATTGTTGATATGCAGGTCGAATTTTATTGTGACACAAATCTGAACTAAATATTACAAATGCCTTGCTGAACTGGCTTCCCCTTTAAAGTCAACACATACAGAGTGCTAGATGAGTGCTCCAAACTAAAAGGGGTTACCTTTCCTGAGTCAACCCTATTTTGCAATTCAGACAATTCGGAAATGAGTGTAGAGTTAAAAATGTATTTGAAAAATGTGCCCATGGAAACGTTTTGCCAGATTTTGATGCTATTGTTTCAACATCACTCCAAATAGTCGTCTTAGCCTAGAACAATACTGTAAAGAGTTAAGCAATGAATGACTGACAGCCAAGGCTTGAAAGGCTTCACGTGAAGGACGCACCGCCTGGGCATACAACAGATACTAATCTGCAGAGATTATCGTCTGCATGCTGAGCTTTGTTTCCAATCAGCAGAGACATTAATTGATGCTACTACAAAATACTGAAAAAAAGTCTTACAAAAACAAAGCTTTGACCCTGTGCCAAGCAAAGCATTCTGGGAGAAAGCGTGGCTCACAAGAAAACCCCAAACCGAACTCCAACCCTAGGCCCTGACAAAAACACTAGTCTCCAATTTAACCCCAACTCTAACTCCAACTTCAACCCTATAATAAAAATAAACTCCACTCCTAACCCTAAAACCAATTGTAATCTCAAATACAACCCCAACTGTAACTCCAACCTTACTGCAAATCTTACGCCAATTGAAAAAAAACTTCAACTCTAATTTAAGCTCTACCCCAATTCCAATCCTAACCCCAGCTAAAACTCCAATTCTAATCCTAACCTTAACCTTTTTCTTAAATCCAAACGATCTGTAACTCAAACTCAAACCCTGAGCTTAACTCCTTTCATACTTATACTTCAACCCTAACCCTAAGGCTATGTTCACACGGTGTAATTTCGGCGTGCATTTTGCCACATATTTGTGCTTTAATACTGGCGAGATGCGCGCCGAAATTACAGTAATCCATAGTTCTCATAGAGAACTATGGATTATGCCTCCTCTCCCCGCTCGTACCATACAATCATATGGTACGCGCGGGGAGATAAGGGACATGTCAATTATTTGCGGCGAATACACACTGCGAGTAAACAAGGTCTATGGGGCCGGCGGGCTTCCAGTCCCTCCGCGCCGCGGGAGTGCGCGCTTGTTAGCGCGAGCTCCCGAAACACATGATGTACTGTTGTGCGTACTGTACACGCCGCTGTACATCGTGTGAACATAGCCTAACTCAAGCTCTAATCCCAGCTCCAGTAAAAATCCAATGGTTTCTCCAAACCTACTGGAACTACAACCCTAAACCAAAATGAAACTCCATTCATAATTCTTACTCTAACACTTAGGCTAGGTTCACACAGCTTAACTGCGGGACGTAATTACGCCCCGCTATTACGCCGTGTGGCTGGGGGCGGGGCGGGAGCGGGGGAGGGAGCGGGGGGCCGGCACCACACCGGCCCATAGACATTCATTAATTATACGCCGCTGGTAATTCACATGTCACTTATCTCCCCCTCTGCGTATTCGCCGAGCAGGGAGAGAAGACGTAATCCATAGTTCTCTATGAGAACTGTGGATTACCGTAATGACTGGGACGTTTTCAGCCTGTAATTTGCGTACTCCGGCGCGTCATTATGGACTGAAATACGGCCCATTTTAAGCCGTGTGAACATGGCCTTACTTATCTAAAATCCAATCTCAACTGTTACTCAAACACTAACCCCAACTCTAACCCTACATCAACTCTGATCCTAACACCAACTCAAAAAAACTACAACCCCAAATGTAACTCAAACACTAATCCTAACTCCAACCCTACATCTAACCCCAACTAAAAGAATACCCTAAACTAACTCGAACTAAAGCTTCAGTCCTAATCCTAACTCCAATTTTTTGCTTAACTCCAATCCCAAGCGTAACTTCAACTCAAACCCTAACTCCATCCCTTCTCTAACTCTAACCCTAACTATGACTCTTACTCCAGCTCCAAGAAAACCCCAATCATAACTTCAACTCTAACCCCTAAACCCAAGTTAAGCTCCACTCCTAATTCTTACTGGAACTCTTATCTCAAATCCAACCTCAAATGTAACTCAAGCACTAATCCTAACTCCAACCCTACTCCAACACCAACCCTAACTCCAAATTAAAAATAAAAAACAACCCCCACTGTAACTTGGACACTAACCCGAACGCTACTTCAACTCTGACCCTAACCCCAATTTAGAAAAAAATCCAACCACAACTGTAAGCCAAACCCTACACTAACTGTAAGTAAAAAAAACTCCAACTAAAGCTGTAACCCTTATCCTAAACCCAACCTTTTTCTTAAATCCAGGGGCAACTGTCCCACTCATACCCTAACCCCAACCCTTCTCCAATGCTAACTCTAACCCAAACTGGGACTTACTTACTTCCAACTGAAACTCCAATCCTAGTTCTTACCGTAAATCCTTATCTCAATTTTAACCCCAACTGTAACTCAAATACTAAACCTAACTCCAACCCTTCTCCAACTCTAACCTTAACCCCACCCAAAAAAAGAACACCTACTCCAAGCCCAACCTGTAATGAAGCTCCAATCCTAATCCCAACCCTACCATAATCCCATCACTCCAAATAGTGGCTGCAGCCTAAGACAATACTATAAAGAGTTAAGCGAGGAATGACTGACAGCCAAGGCTTGAAAGGCTTCACGAGACGGGTGCACCGCCTGGCACATAACGAATACTAATCTGCGGAGATTATCGTCTGCATTCTGAGCTTCGTTTCCAATCAGCGGAGACATTAATTGATGCTACCGCGGAATACTAGAAAGGTCTCGCGAAAACAGATCTTTGGCCCGGTACAAAGCAACACAAAGCATTCTGGGAGAAACAACAAACGAGGAAATAAATCAAAGGAATTGGTCATGTGATGTCATTTTTCCCACATCCCACAG
>JAODAL010068730.1:0-16683 GCA_025379985.1 Phyllomedusa bahiana
CTTTAGGACCTTCAGGTGTCGAAACGGGGGGGACCAAATACTCTGCACAGCAGAATTTTCAAGGGAGTATCGGGGGTTTGATGGCTATACAAATAAACACAGGAAAAAATTAGGGAAAGACAGGTGGGGGAAAAATATCTAGACAAAAATACCATTTTAAAAACTAAGCGAGAAAAACTAGAAAATAAAATGCGGTGATGGTGGGATTTTGCTGTTCCACAACATGACTACCGAAAGAAAGAAGAGACCCTAGTCAGATGATATTAGGGGCCCCCAAAGTCGAGTTATTAAATTCGGGGAAAATTCTGAGGATTCCCACTTCTAAATTGCCACTTAGAAATTTTGCACGTGAAATTTGGCCCCCAGACCTCGGCCACAGACCACAATCTGCAACTTATATCAACACTTCACTTTTGGGGATAAATTACTGGGGGGGATCAAAAACACTATTACAATTTCGTGGTCTTGGTGGGGGTTTGAAAGAGGGAGGAATGTGGAAAGTGCAAAAAAGTAAAAAGTCTAAGATATTTGTGTGGTAAATTCTACAGGGACAATTAGTGGCTGGGAGAGGATGTCATTGTGTTCTGGGCCGGATGGAGAAAAAAAAGGGAAGAAAACAACTTATCAGAGAAGAGAACAACTCATCAGAGAAGACATCATGATGGCCCCGGCAGTGGAAAGAAAAAGGAGACCAACTCCCATAAAGAGAAGACGTTCCTGTGATCCCTATTCAGGGGGATATTTTGCTTCTTTGGGAAATCAGTCGAAATTTCATTTTCCTGGTGACCAACCCTGTTAACCTGTGATTTCGTGATCTGGGCCCCATGTTTCCCTCTGTATGTTGGTATTATATATTATATAGGCGCTTGTATAGTGGCAGTGTACTCTTGTCCCTAAATGTAAAAGTAAGTACACACCTGTCCCTAACCTTGTGATTAGGGGTTTCTCTGCACCACTTTTACTGTCTTACTTATATTTATAATGTTGTTTATTTTAGAAAGTGGTGAGGTGCATGACTATGTGGGCTGGTGGGGGTTTGTGTCAGGGCTGCTTTTTATTCCCAGTCAGTAACTAAGAGATAAAATCTCATTTATCTCCTACACAAAATCAAAACTGCAATGTATTTGGTAATAGTCTTTATTTACCTTTCATCACATATTAAAACCTAATCACTGTATTGAGAAAACCCCCTTTAAAGACAAAAGTGAGTGCTTTATAGCCTTTATATTGGAAAGGATCTAACACCGCTTAGTAAGAGCTTCCTAAACATAACAGGAGTTGAAATATATTCCCAATTTTAAAATATCTAATTTACTGTCTTTTGCAATTTCAAAAATTTTCCGGGAAAAATTCAGCTGATGCAAATTTTTAAAAAGGAGAGAATGAAAAATTTGGTTTAAAACAAAAAATTTTATGTGTAAGGGCACCCCAAATTTTTTTTGAAACATAGTTCCTCTTCTGCTTACCATAAAGCGTTCTTTATATCATCCTCTATAGCAAATAATAAAAGGAAACATACTGTTCAAATCCATCCATATGCTGAATGTAAGATTTTATGTCCCCAAAGTATGACTCCTTTTTGGGAAATTTTAAAAAAAGAAAAATTCCCCCCCCCAATGCCTCCCAGCATTTCTTTGTTAAATAAACAGGCTTGCAGCTCCTGATAGTGCTTTCAAGGGAGCTTTAAATTTATGCTCTTTTTGCCCAATTAAAAAAGTGTTTTTCTCAGGGGGTCAAAACATAGACACTGACTGTACATTGTATCGTCTCCAATAGGCCAAAAAATTTTCCTTCCGTTGGGGGAGATGGATTGGACTGCAGCTGAGGGCCCGAAAACAGTAGCGATTTGTCCTTTTATAGAAAATTATAATCATAGAAGCACAATGATATATTTATTCAAAGATTATAATAGAAAGAAACAAACAAAATTTCATTCCAATAGTGCTGAGATGTTTTCCACAACAGCATGTTCCTTAGTATTCTTCTCCTATCTGCCATTTCCAGGGGAGGGCATATGCACTTTTCATATGCCCTTTTTAGAACGAATGGATATAACAGAGCACAGTCTTTGCTTAAAACCCACTTTCATTAGCCAGAGCCACTGAAAAGGGCATCTCTTTCTCTAAGGGTAGGAATACATGTTGCAGGTGTGGCATAGCTGTCGTACGGCCGATAGTCCTTCCTGTTATGCAACCGCTAATGTCTGTACAAGTTTGCTGGCATCTGGTGTGACCACTGGAAGTCGCATAGCAGGCAGGACTATTGTGCACACCATGGCTGCACCATGTATTCCTACCCTTAGGGTCAGAGGTGTAACTTAAAGCTCCTGGGCCCAATGTAAAATCTATAAAAGGCCCCCAACGCACCATGTGCCATTTAAACTATTAGGGCGACATGTATGATCGGGAGTTGCGCCTGTTTTCTGGCGAATATTGCGCCTCACCGTGTCGACTCCACTGTCGGACGCAGGGATTTGCCAATTTCGTGGGCGTTCTGGGGCGGGACGCGGCATATTCGAAAAATCCGAGGCATGCATGATTGCGGGTCGGCAAAGTGAGGCGCATTCCAGCGCTTTACAGCTCCGACATTCAGACCTAGTTTAATGTGGTCTATCTGAGCGGAAGCCCGAAGTGGAGCGCGGAATTTCTTGTAATGTGCTATAGTTCTACACTTACAGCAGAAAACACTACTAAAATAAATGAATTTGTCAAGAAGAATAAATAATTAAACAAGAAATCCTGCTTGGCGGACCACAGGTCCCAGCAAGACCTGTGCTGTGCTGCCTTTTGTTGTATATTCCGAATTGCATTAAAGTTGAAAACAGCCCAAATACACCTTAAATTGTTGATATGCAAAATGTTGAAGAAAACATCTGGCCAACATCAGCAGTGGCTTATTTGCTGTTCAATTAGTGTGCTTTTCACGGACTTTGGAATACATTGTATCGTGGAGAATTGTTTCGTAGGAGCTAATATATATCTTGGCATTAATGTTATTGGGTTTCAATTTACTAAGGGCATTATTTAAAAATTTTTTAAAACACTTGGATAAATTTTTTTTATTAAAATAAAAATTTAATTTTAAAAGAGCAATCCATTTTATTCTCATACTATTGGGGAATGAAAATTTTTTCCCACGGCGAAATCATCCGAAAAAAACATTTTCAAATAAAGTTGCACAAAGTGTGGGACGAATTTTTGCCCCGGAAAAAAAACAACCCCATAGTAAATACGTCCGGAATTCCCAAATTTTTCTAAAAACTATTTGTTCATTATTTTAGGCTGAATTGGTATTGTAAAATTTCGGGGCGAAATACATCTGAAAATACGTCTAAAATAAAACCCTGGGAACATAGCAAATCCTGCTTTTTTGGGGAACCACAGGCCCCCGGGCCAGAACCTGTGCTGTGGCCCGGGGTCTTGCTGGACTACAAAAAAAGAATAAAAGGTGAAAAGGGAAAAACAAAACCTCTTCATTTTTTATTTAAAAAAAAAAACCAAAAATTTACATCTGGGGCAACACAGCATTGGCTTCTTTAATGTAAAATTTTTTGAATTTCTCCTTTTTTTAAGAACCCTTTTTTAGCTGATATTTCTTTTCTTTGAGGGTCTTTTATATTTTTGCTTTCATTTTAAATATCGAAATTTTTTTTTTCATTTTCAATGGATTTTAAAACCCTTTTATATTTATTTTTTTATTTATTCATTAATTTTTAAAGACAACCTTTTTGCTATTTCACTAAAATCTTTAAATTTTTTTTTCCCCGATTTCCAAACGTAATACATGTTAAAGGGCAGGCCCTTCCCTCACCCCCAAGTTTTCCCTTTTGGGGCCCACACACTTGGGGGAGGGGCAGGGATCTTTAAATTGCACGAAAGAGCGCACTTCAGGCGCCCGAAAAAATGAGGGGGGCAAACTTTCCCCTAAAAATTTTCGTGAACTTGGGTGCTCCGACGTGCCGATCTTCATACATGTCGCCCTTAGTGCCTTATATGGCAGAAAGACCTCTGGGCCCCCTGATGAACCAAGGCCCAATACAACGGTCCTTGGACACCCCTATTTGCTATGTTCCCCCGCTTAAGGGGTTTCATTCATTTTGGGGGCTGGTCCAAAAGGGAGGTTCCCCGCAGTAAAAGGCAACTTTAATTTAATTTTGGCAGGTTTTTGTTGGCAGAAATTTTTCTTTAAAAACCCTTTAAAAAATCTGCTTCAGGTGTGTGAATTTTTTTAAAGCAAAATTTATTTTGTGGGGGCCGCTGGGTCCCCCTAAAGGAAATTTTTCCCCATGGGTTTAAAGAAAAAAACTGGGCTGTTCCATTTTTTTTTCCCCTGCTTTGAGGCAAAAAAACTGTTTGGGAGGGCCTTTACACGGGCACTTTTGAATGTGCCAAAAATGGGGAGCGAATTTCCCAAATTGTGTTTATGCCCAAAAAAAAAAAAAAAAAAAAAAAAAAAAATTGGGACCAAATTTGGGGGTAAAACCGTTTTTTTCAAATCATACCAGTTTTTTAAAATGGGAATGCGGGGACAAACCTTTTGGGGCCCACACTCTCTGTGCAAAACCCAAGGGTTTTGGGGGCATAGATTTGGAAACCCTTTTTAAAACATAATTTTTTTATTGTAGACTAAATTTAAAAAAAAGGGGGTAAACTGGTTTTATACATAAATGCCCTTAAGAGTTTCAAACATGTTTAAACCATTACCAGATGGCCTACTCATAAATTTAAATTTAAACCCGGGGATGAAAAACCATAAGCCTGCTATGGGATAAAAAGGGTTTGGGGTCCCCCCCAGGTTCAAAAACCCAAATACCTTTTTTTTAGGGAAAAAAAGAAGACCCGCTTTTTTCTAATTCTAGCACTAGTAATTTTGGTGAATCCAGTACTTTCAAAACAGACAGTCGGGAATGGCCACTGTCCCCCTTAAGTCATTTTTAAGTATGTGGGGTGTTGGTTAAGTGTTGGATAACGGGATCAGGTTTTTTGGAATAATGCAGAAGAAGATGCAGAAGAAGTGGGTTAGGCTAGGTCCAAACAGCACAGGACAAAAAAAGTCGGCTTTTTGTCCTATGCAGGACCACATTTTTTGTCACTGATTTGCGCAAAAAGCATGGTTGGTTTTAGTTTTTGCCATCGGACCATACAATTGAATGTACAGGAATCCGACGGAAAACTGCGGACCCCGGGGAAATTAGCAGCTTTAAACTGCGGTTAAAAACCAGTGCGATAACACGGTAAAAGGTTTTTCATTGCTGTCTATGCGGACAGGGTACCGTGGGTTCTTGGCTTTTTCAAATATGTGCTGTTAGAATAGCCTAAAACAAGAAGGCGGAATAGTGAGGGTAAAATAAATAGTTATGTTGGGGAATGATTGTCAAACGTACGTATTTGATTTTAGGTCATGCATTTCAGAGAACTGGAACAGTTTGAAAAAATCTTGGAGACTGAAATGTGAGGTTTAGATTGTGATGGATGTTAGCCTCAGATCATTGATAGAAAAAAAGTAAGTTAGGGTTGTAGACAAAGAGAGTGTGAATATATGGTGTGATGCAGCACTGTGGAGAGCATGGGGCTGAATGAAATTTTAAATTGATTTTTGATGGAGCATTGGGCCCATTAAAAACCAATGTTGGGCAGTGCTGCTGTAGATGTTTTAGGGGTGCAGGTGGCATAAGCATGAAAGTCACTGAATATAGGGAGTAAAGGAAAGACCTGAGTAAAAAATTACTCCATCTAGCTCCTGTGTTCTCTGGATTGTCATGGGTCTCAGAGGTCATACCCCTACCGATCATAATGCTATCCTATATCCTTGTGTTGTGCCAATATATTAGATGGGAATACTCTTGAAAGGCATTAACACCCTACATTCAAGGTCTCCTACTTAGTTGTAACAAGCCAGAGATGTAGAGGACATTGATACATTAGAGAGCATTAGTTTCAGAAATGAGAATTGCTATGTGTGTGTAGTATACATTATATTCTTCTTCCTTTTTTTGCCAGCTTTTACCAAACCAAATGTTTTTCAACTTAGACCTTTATACTTTTAAAGCCAATCTTTTTTCATTGCTCCAACATCTAAACCAAGCAGCTCAGTCTATACCTTTGGACCAAAGCAGGCATTAATGTATTAACATATAAAAGGCTAATTTCCTCAGCGGGGTGTTCATATAATATGTCTTATGGTCCCTGACAAGGTCGTTCTGCTGTAATAGCTGCGGGAAAATGTTTAAAAAGTGCAGTGTTTAAGTTTTTGGACAAAAAGCAAATGTGAAAAAATTCAAATGATGTCTGCTCTGTTTATTTCTATGTTTTTCCTTTCATTACCAGAATATTTTCCAGATGGGTCTTTTAACACCACATTTCATTTAGTAATGTTGTGATGACAGAAAGCCCAGCATGCAGCATCTGCTTTTACAATGGACCAGTTTAGGCATAGTTAAAAGGCCCGAAAACAGAATATGTATAGTGTTGCCATGTGCAGATAGATTTTGCGTGTTTAAAGATGAAAACTGTTTGCGTCAGAGGTCCGGCCTGTTTTGTATGTTTTTAATAAATTTTTTAATTTTTGTTTTTTTCTTTTTATTTTAATTTTTATTACTTTTATTAAGAAATTTACAAGGGGGCATTATTTTTTATGTTGTTTATATTAGAATACCTGAAGCTTAGCATTAGTTAGGATAAATATTTCGGGAAAACCAAGGTTTTTTCCGGGGTATTTATTTTTAAAGGGTTTTGCCAATGTAATGTTGACGTGGGATCCCCCAAATGGGTTTTTAAAATCATTTTTTTTAAATATGGATTTAAAAATTGCAGTCGAAGAGCTACAACTGCCTTACCGCCCTTATTACTAAAACTTCAAAAGATATGACCTGCAAGAGCTGCGGGCCTGGCTTGGGCCAAAACACTTCTTATCACGAAGGGGCGAAGAAGCTTAAAGGCCCCGGGTAAAAAATGTTGTGTTTTGTATACGAACCACTAGTTGTATGTGATTAAGAGAGACCCCTGTTTTATTGTGAGGGGGAACATAAGGGCTTTCAAGCTGCTGTGGAAAAGCTGTTGCTTTTGTTACGAACCCACTATTGTAGTTTATTATTTGATGAACTTTCACACGATCCCTTATGCAGCTTTGTGCTCTGCGTGTCTCTCACTCGCATTGCTTTGTTTAATTTTTTTTTTTGTTCTTAGCAGATAGGATTTCCCTCAAAACCCCTTTAAATTTTTTTCAAAACAAGTCCCGACCCTGATCCAAACCCAAATTAACTGAACATTTTACTTGAAAAAATTTTCTTTAGTAAGGTCCTGAAATTTGATTGCCGACAGAGGGGCCCTTCAAAAAAAACAGTGCGGTACTACAGTCCTGTATGCTTTTTACATGTATTAGTAAGGTGCATGCAGTGATTGGGGCTATGCACTTCTCTCGTACAGTGCAGTACTACATTCCTGTACTGTTTTACATGTATTGTGAGGTGCAGCATGATTGGGGGTCTAGTAGCGCTTCCTACAGACATGCGGTACTCATGTCCTTTTACGCTCTTACATGTGCCAAAGATGGCGCCCTTTGGAACCGGTGAAAGCCCCTCTTTTTTTTCTGCTGGTTTGTGTAAAATTAATATCTCAAACAAGCTTCTACCCTCAAAGTAAAAAGTGTTTTCATTGTGTTTTCTGCCTGTTATATGTAAGGGACTTTTTTTCAGATTAGTTTTTATTTGCAACTTTTTTTAATTTTTCATTTTGCATTTTTGGGGGGTACATTTTTTGGGTCTAAAACTTTTTACCATTTTTTCATGATTTTGGTTTCAAAAAAACAATGGTCCTCCTGAAACCATTAATATTGTATGTTAAAGGGACTATTTTCTGCCTTTTAAAAATTAGGATAGGTCCAAATAGAAAATATAAAAAGCCCTAACAAGGAATCTAAGGGGTTCAAAAGGCAAGGGAAAGTTTTATCTAAATTTTAGGAAGGGACTTCAACAAAACCCCCTTTTGTAAAAAAAGGCATGGACACAGTGTTAAACCAGTTGTACATCATGGTGATATGGATCAAAAATGTAGGGACTGGTATGGATTTACAAGGGTATAAAAATTTGGGAGTACTTTAAACTTTTTACAAATTTTTTTTTACCAAACATAGCCCTAATATGGAAGGGCAACCCATGCTAAACCCACTCTTCGGGGGACTGGGTCCCCCGATAAACCAAAATTATGGCAAAGCTAGTTTTGTCCAAAAAAAACAAATTCTTTATAAAAATCCCATATCAAGCAACCATTTTTGCCTTTCCTGACAGCCCCCTTTTTTTAAATTGACATGTGTCACTTATTTGAGAATAACTTTGATACTTTTACCTACCATGAGATTCAAAGACTGTTTTCTCCTGACACATGGCTTAGGTGGGAATACATTTTTTGGGCCAAAAAATCCTTTTCTATTTTGAAAAATATCAAACGTAGTGAAAATTTGAAACATTTCCCTTTTTAAGACAGATTTTAGAATTAGCATTACCATATTCTTCGTATGTCGGATCATTTTTTTAATTTCTTTCACTTTTTTGACATTAGGGATTTAAAATTAAGATTAGTTATTTTTCACTTTTTCAAAAAAAGTTCAACATTAGATTTTTGGGACCAGCCCTTCTTTTTTAGTTTTGGGGAGCCTGTTTTTAAATCCCCTATAAAGATCCATATAAAAACCCTATTAAAAACACCTTTAGGAAAGTATTAACCCAGGGCCCTCTTTCACAGGGCTTTTTTTGCCGGTTTGGGCCCGTATGCGCCCGGGATTTGGCTGCAGACCGCCAATCCCGGAGCAATTTACGGTAATCCACTGCTCTCAAGAGAACAGGGGAAAAATCCCCGCTCCTCCCGGGCGAATCCGCCGCGGGGGGAAAAATAATCCCCAATTATTTACGGCGCGACCGCCAAAAACAATGTTTTGTCTAGGGGCCGGGAGGGGCGCCCCCCCGCCCGGCCCCCCCCCCCATCCCCCTTATTCACGCGGTTTTTGTAGCCAATACGGTCAAAAATCCGTGGGGAAAAACCTTGAACCGGCCGGGGGTGTTTCACAAAAATTTAAAAGAAAAGTGGGGGTAAAATTTTAAACTTTTTTTTGTTGTTTTTTGGGGGATGATTTTGGAGATTTAAATCGCCTTTAAATCGTTTTTGGGAGGCAGGATGAAGAAAATAACAACCTGGTATTTTTTTTTTATTTTTGTTTTTACAGCGCTAAATTGTTCATTAACGGACATGTTAGTTTATTTGTGGCAATTGATTACATAGATACCTTAAAAATATTTTTTTTTTGTGTTGAGTACCTTTCCCCCTTTAAGGACCCTGGAAATTTTAGTAGTCCCCGGGGGCCCTAAGGGGTTTTCGGGGGATCGCCGAAAACCCCGCCGTTACAGCGCGAACTGGCACGTCGCCCGCCGCGCTGTTTAAACCCCTTTAGTCCCGGCAAAGATGGCCGCGGAATCAAAGAATTAAAATCGGGGGCCTCGGGTATGGGGAGCGGGGAGCCTTGGAAGGGTCCTTCACTTTCATGTCCTGGTTTGCCCCACTTCCGTCCGCAACAGGAATGGGGAAACCCCATCTTGGGACAGTCTTTAAACATTTCTATGCAATGCATTTTGACTTACTGGCAATCGGCCACCTAGTGGTCAAACAAGGTGGCCTCAATGTTAAAGTAAAAAAAAAAAAAAAAAAATTTGACAGTACAAAAAAAAGTAAATTAAAAGTTCAAATCACCCCCTTTCCCCATTTTACAAACAAAAACAATAAAATAATAAAAAAGTTACACATATTACAAAAATCCGATCTATTAAAATATAACATCATTTATGCCGTACGCTGAACACCGTAGAAAAAAAAAAAATTCCAAACGCCAAAATTGCTTTTTGGGCATTTTACGTCACTTTAAAAAAGGAATAAAAAATGACAAAAAATCGCATCCTTCCAACTGCACGATAATAAGTACACTTTGGCCCGCAAAAATGCACCCTCACTGACTCCGTATGTTAGACAAAAAAATTATTTGAAAAAACGGGCGCCGGGTTTTCAAATTTAAAAAATAGAAAAAGTTTGAATTTTTTACGCTACCAAAACATAACGGAGACCTACTGTTTAGATATTGCCGGATGCGTATCAACCTTTTAGAATACAGAAAACCCAAAAGTTTGACTTAAGATTGAACGCGTAAAAGAAAAACCCCCCAAATAAGTTTTTTTCACAATTTTCCCACTTGGATTTTTTTTGCGGTTTTTCCCGTAAAATTTTTTAGAATGAATAGCACCCTTAGAAAGTACATCTTATCCCCAAAAAAAAGCCGTCATAGTCTATGTAGGTGGAAAAAATAAAAAGTTATGGGTCTGTGAAGGAGGTGGGAAAAACAACGGCGAAAAAAAAACACGCCGGGGGGGGGGGGGGGGGGGGGGGGGGGTTTTTAAAGGGGGTTTAAAAAGTTTTTTAGTTGTGTAAAAAAACATTATGCATTCGTCGTCTATTCCATACTTTTTTTTTTTTTCATATACAGGGCGTATAGGGCTTTTTTTTTTATGAAATGATATTTTCTTGGGGATCACTTATATGCTTTTTAAATTTTTTTTTCTATTTTATGTCTCCCCTGATGAACAAAAATATTGTATATTTTTTTTGTACATAGGGGAATAGACCAAGATAGTTTGATAACACTAAATAAGATAACGATTGACTATTTCATGACTTAACCTCATTTTCCATAAGTTTTTTCCCCTTTGGTAGCTTTTTTTTTAATGTCATTTTTCAAGCCCAGAGTGGCATGAATACTGCATGACACAGCATGGAGGAATAATACAGCATAAGGAGCGTAAAAGGGGAATTCAGAATGGGATAAGAAGGACACTAACAAGCTGTCGCAACTTCTTCTACCCCCACCAAATCCAAAAGACAACTATGGGCAGCAGCTAAATCTCTGGGGGAAGGGGGTGGGGAATACTGTGTACGATTTTATAAATTTTTTTCAGAAAGGGCCCTTTTAAGAGGCTGTGACTGGAACCGCTTGCTATAAGCCTATGATAGGTGAAGAAAAAAGCATTTTTTTTTAATAAAATATGCACAAAGTTTTCTCTTTTTAACCCTTGCACTATGATTAGGGAAAAAAAACGAAAGTTCTTTCTTTTGTTCCCAAAAGGGTTTTAAAGGGGGTTGTCTCACTACTTTGATTTCTTTTACCCAGTCCGTTTTCTTGGTTTCAATTCTTTGAATTGGGGTTTTTTTTTAACCTTCCCCAAGGCTGCATAAAACCGGGTCTATAGCATAGCAACCGTGCTGGCCCCTATCATGAGAAGTAAAGGGGGTCTGTACTATGGTGACGGAGGGTGAGCGGGGATACAAGAGGGGATATCTAGAATAGATGGACCGTTAAAGAACTATATTGCAAATGATTCTTTTTTCAAAATTTTTAACAAAAGACATATTACCCTTTAAAGTTTTTATCCAGTTTATAGTCGGGCCCCATAAAAATTTCTGAGCCCAGGCTGCCTTCTATATCTTCCATCCCTCCCCTTGGAGCTTACGTTTTACATCTGGGGAAGCCTTGGGAGAGTAATGTAACCCTTTAAAGAAACAGACACTGCATGCCTCTGCATAAAAATTTTGGCAGCATGCGGGGAAATTCATTTACTTTTGCAAGTTAAAGTGACACTTACAGAAGGTCAAACTTTTTTTTTTTGCTAACAATTTAATTTTAAAACAAGTTTTTAAAAAAGTTAAATTGCCTTTTTTAAGGTCAAGCAGTTTGAATGTCCCTCTTTAATTTTCAGTCATTTATGTTTTTTAGAATTTTTTTAGCTGTCATTTGCACCATTTCCCCATCTGTGTATTTTCTTCTTACCTTACAGTTAAAATTTGGAAAACAGAAAACAGACACATAAAATATTGCTGTTAAACCTTACAACACTTATTGTCATCTACTTTATTTTTTCAGTTTTTCTAATTTAAACACCAACACTTGTAAAATATTATATGGATAACAAATGTAGCATGATTTGTTTTGCTGAGTCTATGAATGAGATATTGATGAGACAGAGTGAAGGGTAAACTCCTTTAATCCCTTGAGGTTGCAGCTATTTTGGCCCTGGGCAGAGCAATTCTTTTAGTTTATTCATCACTGTATAAGTCGTAACTTTAATGTTTTTCTGTCATTGTATCACTATATTCCAAGAGACATCATTTTAATTATTTTTCCATTAACAAAGCTGGATGAGGGTTTGTTTTTTTGTGGGACAAGATATAAATTCTCTTGGTAGCATCTTGGGTACTTTTTGTGGAAGATAAATTAGAAATGCAGCTCTGGCATCTTATTTTAGTTTTTTTAGTTTCCCACAGCTGATACATAAATTGTTATTTTAATGTAATTATATAACAAAAGAGATAAAATATATGAGAAAAAATTGAAAATATTGTTAGGGTATATTCACCCGGCATACTTATGGAGCTTATTTCGGTGCGTATTTGTGCCGAAATTCCCCTTCCCCAAATACAGTACATAGCATGTCATTAGTAAAATCACCATCATTGTTGCTGTATGCAACCTCCATTCTCTGCAGCCAAACAGCAGCATTTCCTGTTTAAAAGCTGCTTCCCAAGACCTAGAGTCATTTACTGTGCTTTTTATGTTTTCCTCCCTTAACTGTCAGTGCACAGCCCTCTGCTTCCTTCCTCACATTGAAAGCCTTGGGAAACCGGACCAAGGGGTAGGGTTTTAAGGACTGGCCTGAAAAAGACAAACACCCTTAAAGGGGTTGTCTCACTACATTGATTCATCTTACCTCAGTCCTGTTTTCATGGTTTCACTTTGAATTCAGGGGCGTGTTTACTGGCTTTCACTAGGCTGCAGTAGAAGCAGCTCTGTAACTATAGCAACCAGTGCTGGCAGCCTATCAGGATAGATCAGACAGGTCTGTAGCTATAGCGACCTGAGGAGCTGATGCAACCCATACAAGAGGAGATAGCTCAAAATAGGTCGGACACGGTTGATGGACATATATTGCAAAGTGACTTGTTTTTGCAAGATCTTTAACATAAAAAGCAATCCTTGTAGTGAGACAACCCCTTTAACAAACCAAGGTCAAAATAAAATGGCTTCCCGCCTTCCAAGAGCTATAACTTTTTCATTTTTTCCATCTACATAGACATATTATGGCTTTTATTTTGCGGGTCAGGATGAACTTTCTAATTATTTAATTCATCATTCAATAGAAAATACTGTAAAACCGTAAAATAATCTAAGTGGTTATAAATTTAAAAAAAAAAGTTGCTTGTGCCATGTTTGCGTTTTTTTTTTCAGCATTCACTCTTTGGTATAAATTATGTGTAATCTGTATTCTGCAAGTTGATATGAATATGGCAATACCAAATATGTAAGGTTTTTGTTATGTTTTAGTACCGTAAAAAAAATCCAAACATCTGTTTATTAAATTTGCGCCACATTTCTCCATTTACTGCGAACAAAAACTTTTTTTTTTAATTCCACCTATGGACCCGAGTGCATTTTTGCTGACTGACGTATACTTTTTATTGATACTATCTTGGGATAAATTACACTTTTTTGATCATTTTTATTCCAATGTTAAGGGGATGTGCAATGACCAAAAAACGTGTTTGGAATTTTTTTTTTCTTTTATAATGTTCAGCATACAGGATGCTAAATTGAAACATGTACATGCCAGCTCACCCCCATCATGCCAGCCGCCGAGCGATCCACACTGCATCCCGCTTGGAGAGAGCGTCCAGTACAATCTTTACATAGAAGGTCGATGCGGCAATTCAGGATCCAAGGCCGGTTAAAATTAAATTTATAGACAGTGTAAAAACACTATAATCCAAAGAACGACATCTCCCCCAAAAGAAGAGGCCAAAGATATACCTATGCGTTTCGGATGCATAGAGCACCCTTAATCATAGCACTATATACCCCTAAAAACATTCCTTATATACTATAAACAATTATTGATAAGTAACTTACCTGGGATGCACTGATTGAGCACGCCAACCTTACTTCCGGTCCTCGCGCATGAGCCGGAACTACGTCACGGACCGGCGCAGTAAGATACACAGTACCAGGATGGGCACTGGCAGAGCTCCGCAATGGACATGCGCAATAAAGAATTAAAGTCAGATACTTTGCAGGTCCGTAGCGTGAGCTGGAATAATATAAAAGCAATCAAATGTAGGCGTGCGCAAACAGGCAAACCAGGGAAGGAAAAAGGGTTACTTATTGGCCATAGTTTGTGTAAATACAAATGAAACCCTAATGAGAAGCCCTAATGGATAAATTATTATTAATAGTGGAACATAATTTCTCTTCTATAATTAAGTCCTTTTGGTTGTGTAGTATTTAACGTTAAAATCCAAAAGGCTTCTCTGTCATGTAAAATATTTTCAATATTGCCACCTCTAGATGGATTAATAATTTTCTCAATCCCTATGACCTTCAAACCAGTATAACTGTTAGCATGCATGTATCTGAAATGTTGAGATAAGCTAGATCTGTTTCTGAAAGTAGTATTAGTGATGTCATTGACATGCTCCAAAAACCTAGTTTTCAGCTTACGGGTAGTACTCCCTACATAAAATAGATGGCAAGCTGTGCACATAGCCAAATACACCACACATTGGGAGTTGCAGTTAATAAACTGTTTGATCAAAAATTTGTGAGAGTTCTCACTATTGTAAAACTCTCTTGTTTTGATGGCAAAACTACAAGTTCTGCACCTGTTAGAGCCACACTTGAAAAAACCCTTGTCAGTCAACCAAGTGGCCTTCTGAGTATTAATGGTAATGTAGCTCGGAGATAACATATTTCCCAATGTTTTATGTCTTCGAGTGACCACTCTGCAACCATTTTCCAATATAGATCGCAATATAGGATCCTGGTTGAGGACAGGTACATTTTTTAGAAAAATATTCCTAATAGAAGGGAATTGATGTGTAGAATCTACAACTAGGGTCAATTTATTGGTTTTACTCATTCTATCACTAATTGGAAAAGTAGGCTGTATAAGCTTTTGTCGATTTAAAGATTGAGTTTTATGCATAGCTCTAGTTAGAGTCCAGCGAGGGTACCCCCTATTTTTTAGTCTTCTACAATTATTCTGCTGTTCTTGATTGTAGTCTGAGTGGGAACTGCAGTTGCGTTTAGCTCTATGCATTTCCCCTACAGGCACAGAAAGATGTGTGCTCTTGGTGTGAAAACTTCTATAGGGGCGAATGTATTGCCAGAGGTGGCCTTCCTGTAGGTTTTACTTTGGATCCTAGAACCCGGTATTCCAGTTAAAGTGAGATCCAGAAAATAGATTTCATGTTTGGCCACCAAACAAGTAAAAGTGAGATTCAATGGATTGTTGTTAAGGTAATCCAAAAACTCAGGTACGGCAGGCACATCGGACCCTCAGATGAATAGAAGGTCATAGATGTACCTGCCGTACCAGACAATGTCAAGTGAAAGGGGATTATTTTCAGTGTAGATTTTAAATGGTCCCCCACCAGAGACCCCCCAGGTTGGCCAAATGAGGGCGAAAATTTCCCCCCCAGGACACCCCTCTAAATTGCAGTAGATGTTTATAAAAATTGAAAAAAAAATTATGGTCTTAAGAAACCCCCACATCCACAAAAAAGTTAACAAAATCAGAGAGTATTCTGTGTAGTTATCAAATGAAAAACAATGCCCTTCACCGAAAGGAGTGTGGGAAGCTTGTGTACAAGGATTAGCAACCCAAACGATCCAAGACATATTATATGTTCCCCAAAAATTTTTCGTTGTTAGGGGCGTCTTTTTTATCCTGTAAGTATCCTGGATTTTTTTTTAACTAGAGGCGCAAGATGGAGTCAACCCATTTTCCCAAACTTTCAAAAAAAAACGAACCATGCCCGAAAAAATGGGCGCTAGGGGGCTGTTTTGTTTTTGTATTTTAGGTAAAAAGTTATATTGGCATAAAGGTGATATACTTTAATATTTCTACTCCTTAGATGACATTTAAAAACCCAACGCTAAAACCCCCCTAAGAAGGGATTTAATCGGGCTAACTTATCAGAATCAAAGATAAAGGCAGTAGGTGGTCGTATCTAAAAAATTCCCGCATTGACTAAAATAATCTTGTTTTTCTAAGACTACTCGTTGCCCCTTTATCGGCCATCCTAATGACTAAAATTTTCTTCATCTAGAAGTTATTCAGTGCAGTGCGTTGATTTCTTGTCGATTTAGATATTTACGACCATTGGGGTTTTTTTAAACACCCTAAGTCCCCTTTTTATACTTCCGAAATAATCCAAAAAAGGGGCTCGTGACTGAACAGGATAAAAAGATCGGGTTGAGGTGAAAAATTAGATTTTTTTGAAGTCCCCCTGATACCCCTTATCTGAAAGTTCCCGTAACGAGTAATGCCAAGTTCTTTGAAGGGAGAGATTAAATTCATTTCTTGAGGTTGTACATTGTCAGAATTGGGAAAATTCTCTCATTTTGGAATCTTGCCAAAAATGACGTTTTTAGAGTGGTTCCTTACAAAAAGGTTAATGCCTTAAGAGTAACAAAAATTAAAGTCCTGTTTCCCACACCAAAACTTAAACCTAATTTTAAAAATCCTCCTGATTTTCCCAATTGTTTTCGGGGATGGTTCGTTTTTTAAAGGTTTAACAGTGGGTTGACCCATCTTTCAGC
>JAODAL010068731.1:0-16682 GCA_025379985.1 Phyllomedusa bahiana
CTCGGGGGGAAATAAACCAAACCCCCGGGAAAGGGAGGGAGGCAAAGTGGGGAAACTGCGAAAAAGTGAGTTTAACCGCTGTGTAAAAGCCGGAGCCCCCCTTTAATACGGGTAAACCCCTCTCGGGAAAATTTTTTAATCTTTTTTCCCCCCAAGAAAATCACCTCAACCAAAAAGGGCCTCGGTCCCTAAAAACCCACACTCCCGGAAGATCCCGCCAACCCGCCCCCCCACACCAAAAAAAACAAAACTTTCTCCGTCCAGACCGTACCTGTTCCCGGGTTTTCCCTTCCCGTGATACGATAAAACCAGCCTCCGCGCCTCCCTCCGCTTTCCCCGTCAGAACGTCACGCCCCTTTAAGGGTTGGCCCCGGTGTTCAGAGATTTTTGGGGAAAAGTAAACTCGGGGCCGAAGGTATTTTTGGCTCCCGGGTCCCTTTCAGGCTTCCCCTGGACGTGATTTGAGGCGGGGGTGGGGTGGTTAGGAACCCCCCCACCCCGTCGTCGTTATGGGTGTTTGGTGAGGGCGATAAAATGGACGCGTGTGGGTGAGGAAAACCCGCGGGGCAAAGTGAAGCACATGAGCCGGGGTGTGAGGGGCCGTCCTGGGGGTGCACACACGGGGAACATGGGGCGCTGCGAGCACCCAGAGCTATATGTGCAATAACCAAAATATCGGGGAACCCCAAAAAGTCATTTTTGTGAGGTAAAAGTTGTGGCCGTGTGGGGGAGAGCGGGACGCAAGGCGAACATTTTTAACATCGAAATTTGTGGTATTCCATCCGCAGGCTGCGCCCCTTTGAAAACTAAAATCCCAGCATTCCCTCCATGGCCGCGGAGGCTGGGGCATGCTGGGAGATGTAGTTTTGGAACAGGTGCTTAGCCCCAGCTCGGGGAGGGCTGTGTAAACTCTGCTATGTGTACCTTAAAATGACAATAGTCAATACAATATTGCAAATAAGACATTTTTTTCTTCACATATGACCTAAATCATTTTTTTTTACATTTTTTTTTTTAACCCCCTTTGTTTACAACACTTTTTTTTCCTTCACCACCATCCGAGAGCCGGAACTTTTTTTTATTTTTCTGCCTACATCGAAAGAGGAGGGCTTGTATATTACAGGACGAGGTAAATTTACAGATATGTTAACACGACTGATTTGGACGCGGTTGTGTCACGGATTCTGGGGGGGGCCCCCCCCCCCCCCCAAAAAAAAAAAAAAAAAATAAAAAAAAATTTGTTATAAAAACCCCTCTTTTTTATTCCTAAAAAAAAAAGGGGTATGTTACATGCCCGTTCTTTATTTGCTTTTTTTTTCAGGTAAAAAAGTAAGGGACGCCAATTCTTTTCGTCACGCAAATTTGGAGAGTTTCAAAATGTGTTTTGCAAAATGGAGCAAACTTTGGACACATTTTAAGCGCCCAGAAACCGCCCTAGAACAAAATTTGAATGTCCAAATCAATAGCACGTTGAAAACTGCGCCTAAAACCCCCGATTTCAAAAACCTCATCAAAAACTTGTCTGGAAACTCAAAATGGGGAGAATGGTTTTCGTCGATAGGAAAGCTGATTTGGAAGCTAAAAAAATATGCGTCGGATCAACTTTGAAGTAGTAACTTTTCGCAGCGGGGAGAAAGTGAATGTCAATTTTTCCGGGGGATACGCGCCTGGATAATGAATGTCAGGGGCCCGACGAGCTGTCCGTTGCCAGACCGTGTTCAGGAGCTTTTGGGGGATGTTTTTATCGACCTCCGGGTCCCAAAACTAGGCTTTTGGGAGGGAGAAACACCGATTTGACTTGTAATCTTGAGAAGGGGGCGGGGCCGGTCTCGGGGTGGTCACGCGTCGCCTGCCTGCCGGTTCTTCGCCTGCTGATCTTTGGGGAGCTCAGATGAATTAATGTATGTTTGTTTTGGTTAATGTATAAATTTACAGAAGACAACAGGTCTTCCATAAGTTTGACTAGTGTCCCAATATTGTTAACAAATGGTGACTATGGTTATTAACTTAGGGGGCACAACAAAATGGAAGACCTTGCACGTGTATCTAAAATAGTTACTTATTAGGTTGTTTTGCAGTGGTGGAGGGGAGAAGTTGGAGGGAAAATAAAAAGAGAAAAGGGTGCCGTCCTAGGGGTTGTTATGAATAGATGTCATGCAGGAATTTTTCGTTGTATTGACATTGTGAATCTATGTTTACTTGATATGTTCATGTAATTCTAAGTAATATCTGTTATTGTGACCTCGTTTGGACAAACCCAATAAAACATATATTTAAAAAAAAAAAAAATTGTCAGCTGCCATTTTATAGCGTCAGACTTCAACAACCGACACCCAGAAATACCGCCAATGTCACACAGCACTGTTGCATCCCTCATAGGCAAATACCGAGAAACCAGGACTGTGAAGGACAAGCCACGTTGTGGTCGGCTATGAAACGGCAGCTGCATTCCCTGGAGATCAAAATCGCCTCAATCCTCTGTTCTTTCGTCAATTCCACCTTCAGTTACCTGTAACGAGCAACAAATGTTTAGAACTTTGTGTTGATTACGTTTAAACCACAAGAGATATGATAGGACATGCTACAGTGAAGGAAATAAGTATTTGATCCCTTGCTGATTGTGTAAGTTTCCCACTGACAAAGACATGAACAGTCTAGAATGTTAACGGTAGGTTAATTTTAACATTGAGAGATAGAATATCCAAAATAAAATCCAGAAATGATTTATTTGCATTTTGCTGAGAGAAATAAGTATTTGATCCCCTACCAACCATTAAGAGTTCTGGCTCCTACAGACCAGTTAGACGCTCCTAATCAACTCCTTACCTGCATTACAGACAGCTGTCTTAAATAGTCATCTTTATAAGGGTGCTTTCACACAGTGCTTTTTTGGGTTTGCATTTTTGGTGTGGTTTTTTTTATGCATTTTTTTGTGCAGAAAGACAGCAATTAATGCTGTACAATTCTGCACAAAAAACGCATCAAAAATGCACCACAAAACCGCATTGTGTGAAAGCACCCTAAAAAACACCTGTAAACAGACTCAATCAGTCAGACTAACCTCTACAACATGGGCAAGACCAAAGAGCTTTCTAAGGATGTCAGGACAAAAATCATAGACCTGCACACAAGCTGGAATGGGCTACAAAAGCATAAGTAAGATTTGGGGGAGAAGGAGACGACTGTTGGTGCAAAGTAAGAAAATGAAGAAATACAAAATGACTGTCAATGCGCCATCGATCTGGGGGACCTGCAAAATCTCACCTCGTGGGGGATCCTTGATCATGAGGAGGGTGAGAGATTAGCCTAAAACTACACGGGAGGAACTTGTTAATGATCTCAAGGCAGTTGGGACCACAGTCACCAAGAAAACCATTGGTAACACATTACGCTGTAACGGTATAAAATCCTGCAGTGCCCGCAAGGTCCCCCTGCTCCAGAAGGCGCATGTGCAGGCCCGTCTGAAGTTCGCCAATGAACACCTGGATGATTCTGTGAGTGATTGGGAGAAGGTGCTGTGGTCAAATGAGACAAAAATAGAGCTCTTTGGCGTTAACTCAACTCGCCGTGTTTGGAGGAAGAGAAATGCTGCCTATGACCCAAAGAACACCGTCCCCACTGTCAGGCATGGAGGGGGAAACATTGGGGCAGATTTATCAATAGTGTAACTCTTAGACAACGTAAAGTTAGACTACACAGTCTTACATAGTGTTGATAAATCTGGTGCAGGTTAGAACTGTCTAGTCCAGTGATGGCGAACTTTTTTGAGACCGAGTGCCGAAACTGCGACCGAAAAATACCTTAGTTACCGCAAAGTGCCGCCAACGTCGGCACGAAGCAGGGATGTGACGTTGGGAAGCGGGGCCGCACAACAATTAATACGAGGGATGTGACGGCCACTTAGCCCATCCCTCTGCCATATTTCCACTATACAGTGACCATATAGTGGTAGATAGCAGTGGGTAGATAGCAGTGTACACAGGTGCTCAGCATGCAGTTGACTGATTAATACCACCACCACATATCACCACCACATAGTGACTGAATAATACCGCCACATCTCGCCACCACATAGTGACTGAATAATACGCCAAAACCCATTACTGAATAAAAAACCATTACACTTTGCACACATATAAGAGATTACAATTCAGGCACATTTAGTGATTCACAGGTGAAATTTCTCCAATGAGTCGTTCACATTACGGTTTCTTCTCTATCCGGTTCACACCTTCATTCTGACTTCTCCCGATCAACTCTCATGCCTGCAGATTTAGACACAAATATCTTAGAATCCTCACTTTTCCAGCAACTCCTTACATTATAGGTAAATTTTAGGCAGGTTATAGATATATGTCCCCTCAGGCAGGTATATATTATATATATATATATATATATATTTATATATATATATTATATATATATATATATTTATATTTTTATCTCCTTAGGCAATCAGGTATATATAGGTCCCCACAGTCAGTAGATTTCCCCCTTCAGGCAGTATATAGTTCCCACAGACAGTATACAGCTCCCCACAGACAGTAGATAGCCCCATTCAGGCAGACTATATGTCACCACAGGCAGTATACAGATAGCTCCCCACAGGCAGTATACAGATAGCTCCCCACAGGCAGTATACAGATAGCTCCCCACAGGCAGTATACAGATAGCTCCCCTCAGGCAGTATACAGATAGCTCCCCTCAGGCAGTATACAGATAGCTTCCCTCAGGCAGTATACAGATAGCCGGCAGTCCCCACAGCCAGTATACAGATAGCCGCCAGTCCCCACAGCCAGTATACAGATAGCCGCCAGTCCCCACAGCCAGTATACAGATAGCCGCCAGTCCCCACAGCCAGTATACAGATAGCCGGCAGTCCCCACAGCCAGTAAACAGACAGCCGGCAGTTCCCACAGCCAGTAAACAGACAGCCGGCAGTTCCCACAGCCAGTATACAGCCAACTCCCCACAGCCTGTATACAGCCAGCTCCCCACAGCCTGTATACAGCCAGCTCCCCCCAGCCTGTATACAGCCAGCTCCCCACAGCCTGTATACAGCCAGCTCCCCACAGCCTGTATATAGCCAGGCCCCCACAGCCTGTATATAGCCAGCCCCCCACAGCCTGTATATAGCCAGCTTCCCACAGCCTGTAAAATCGCCAGCCCCCCACAGCCTGTAATATCGCCAGCTCCCCACAGCCTGTATATCGCCAGCTCCCCACAGCCTGTATATCGCCAGCTCCCCCAGCCTGTATAAACGCCAGCTCCCCACAGCCTGTATTTCAGACAGCTTTCCCCCAGCCTGTATATAGCCAGCTCCCCACAGCCTTATATAGCCAGCTCCCCCACAGCCTGTAATCGCCAGCCCCCCCACAGCCTGTATATCGCCAGCTCCCCACAGCCTGTATATCGCCAGCTCCCCACAGCCTGTATATCGGCCAGCTCCCCACAGCCTGTATATCGCCCAGCTCCCCACAGCCCCGTATTAGCCAGCTCCCCACAGCCTGTATTTTAGCCAGCTCCCCCAGCCTGTATATAGCCAGCTCCCCACAGCCGGTATATAGCCAGCTCCCCACAGCCTGTATATGGATTCCACAAATAAAAATAATAACATTAATACTCACCTTACTTCTTTCCCAGCCGCGCTCTCCTCTTCTGTCCTCTTCTTTCCCAGCGCGGGACGCTCCTCCGTCAGCTCCTCGGGTGGGACAGCTTGACGGGCTAAAAGGGTCCGAGGACAGGCAGCGGCGCGATGATGTAACTACTTTGCGTCGCTGCCCAGCTGAGCACATGGGACCGCCGCGCACCCTCAGCACTGAGGGTCCGCAGCGAGCCCAGGTCCGACTGTGACCTGGATGCCGAGCCCTAGCGCCATGACTGAGCGCAGCCTTACATCTACCACTGAAGCATTACACGGTGCCAATTCATATCAATTAGTTATCTGTGTAATGCCGGACATGACATCCAGAGAGGGTCTTTGTAACCCATCTCCACTCTGGAGAAAGATTCTGAACAGAGGAACCCACAGCACCTCTATTAAAGTGGTTGTCTCACTACAAAGATTAGCCTTCACCATGTAGGGGACACTAAATGAAGACGTTTTCCAAATATATTGCTTTGTTCATCTACAAATGGTTTTATCACCTTCTGAGCTCTGTCTGGTTTCCCAAGTGACCGACCTGTGTACTCCTTCTCCCCTGTTGTTTGTTCTATCTGATAGCAGGGAGTAACTTCATCACACAGGTCCCAGCCAGCAGTGACAGCTTGTGTTGTTTCTGAAACTTTCAGACAAAAGACAGTAATTACTCTAACTGTTTACTTTAGCTCAGCAGCTTCTCCTGTCCCTGGTAGAAGGTAATTATTATCTAACTTATTACTAATACACAATAATAAACCAAAGAGAAGTCTGAATACACGGAGCTCATATGCTAATTACAGACAGCTTGATCAGGAAGTGACCGAGCAAAGCAGCATTATTTCTTTCATGCATCCTATGAAATTTTGAGATGAGACAACCCCTCTTTAACTCCAAATTTACTAATAGGGTGTATGGAAACGAGTAGTGTTGCAGGAATCTGTCCCTGTTTGTAAAACACTAGTTTGACTGAACTTGTAAAAATTGGGTTTGGGAGGTTCCTAGCCCTAATCCCAATCCTAACTCTAAATTAAGGTTGGGGTTTTTAGGGTTGACATACATCTCCATGGGGCTTTTGGGTCCAGCGGAGCCATTGCTCCATCAGCACGTCCGGCCCAATGTGCCATGAAACCGGATATCTCATGAGAGCAATGGTGCTGCTGGACCCAAAAGCACCACAAGGAGTTAGGTCAACCCTAAAAAGTCTTTAAAACTTTAGAGTTAGGGTTATAGTTAGAGATAGTTGGTTTTCTTTTGGGAGGGGGTGGAAGGGGGGCAATCTACACCAAAATTCTATTTAGGCCAACCTGACCCAAAGCATCCAAATTTTGGGTCGAATTTAATTTTGACCCAAATACAAAGCACAATAGACATTAGTTAATAAACAGGATGCATTTTTAACTACTTGGCACATGCAATAAAGTTCCTTTTCAAAATGACAGCAAGCAGAGATCTTGACATATCTAAGGCATTAATAGAGAAAGTATATTGGAATGTCGTACATCCAAATCATGTAAACAATGACACCACTTTGCTGACTCCAGAATAACCTATTGAAATAAAAATCTCCTTTAAAGGGAAACTGTCCCATAGCTGATGCCCCCCTTGCTGAGGGCAGCACAAGCCAGTGTCAGACATGCTATTTCTAGCGCTGTGCCCCTTATTCTGTAAGATGCTGTAGTTTCAGAGCATTTAATGCTCAAATCTTATTCATGAGCAGGTGTTAGCCCCGCCCATCAAAGGCTAGACCCGCCCACTGACAGTTATTCACACGTTTCTACCTATTCAAAGTAATAGGTTTATCAGTTGGTGGGCGGGGCTAGCCACAGATGGGCGGGGGTGAAAAAAACTGACTCTGAATGACTCTTCGAATGACTCGTCTGGCTGAAAACTGCAGAGTTGAGCATTAAATACACGAAAACTACAGCATCTTACAGAATAAGGGACACAGCGCTGGAAACAGCAGGTCTGACGCTAGCTTGTGCTGCCCTCAGCAAGGGGGGCATAAACTATGTGACAGGTTCCCTTTAAATACACGAAAACTCCAGCATCTTACAGAATATGGGGCACAGCGCTGGGAACAGCAGGTCTGTCACTAGCTTGTGCTGTCCTCAACAAGTGGGGTACATCCTATGTGACAGGTTCTCTTTAAATACACGAAAACTCCAGCATCTTACAGAATAAGCGACACAGCGCTGGAAACAGCAGGTCTGACACTGGCTTGTGCTGTCCTCAGCAAGGGGGGCACAAACTATGTGACAGGTTCTCTAAGTATTGGGCTATGTTCACACGACAGAATTTATTGTGGGATGCAAACGTGGATTCCGTGTGAGATTCCACGTGAAAATCGAGCTCCATTCAGAGTGAACTACAGCGCAGATTTTTTATACCAACCACAGATTTCAAATCAACACAGCAAACACAGAAGAATTGACGTGTCTACTCTTTGAAGTGGATTCCAGTCCAGGGCATCTATAACATTGAAATAGGGCTAAACCACTTCCAAACTAGCAAAAGTTAAAATCTAAGGCTAGGTAAAAAAAAAAGCTAGTCAAAAACCAAAACTTAAAAACTGCTTAGAACATCATTTTTTTATCCAAAGCACCTTGGGTTTCCCAAAGGGGGATCCATAGGGGGGGGGGGGGGGGCGTCCAATTTTCTGTTGAGCTCTTTGGCATGTTTTTTGGTCTGTTTTTATGGAAGGTTTTTGGGCAGTTTTTAATGTATGCAAATCTTATATACCTTGCTTAAACACCTGGGCAGTTCTTCAGAGGAACTGTCCAAAAACCTCACCAAAAAGTCCGTTGGTTTCCATAGACTTTAATAGTAAATTTTCTGATCCTGCTTCGGCGTTTTTTTCTTTTTTTCCAACAGGTTTCAAAAAACGACCGGGAGCAGAAATGAGCTGGAAAAAAAAAATGTTCTGTGGAGACTACAGAACGTTTATACTATTAAAGTCTATGGAACCTGTTTTCAGTGGTTTCAGAAAACGAAAAAAACACTGAAAAAACGACTGAAAATGTGTGCAGTGGAGACAGGGCCGTTCCTAGGCTAAATTGCACTCAGGGCGAGGTGAAGAAATTTCGTCCCCCCCCCCCTGCAACATAATGCACATCAGTGCGACACATTGCATCACCATAAACCAAAGCCAAAATATACATAAAGCTTTAACACAATGTGCTACGTATAAAATGACAAAATAATAGTCATACAGTTACCAAATGACAATGCTACACAAAAGAAGAATCCCAGGCTAATAGCACCGATATCCTACTAAGACTACAATACACCAGCACATAGTGACCAAATAATACCACCATACCATGACCACACATCACCACCACATAGTGACTGAATAATACCACCACACCATGACCACATATCACCACCACATATCACCAGCACATAGTGACCGAATGCCGCAACACCGTGACCACATATCACCACCACATAGTGACTGAATAATAAAAACCCGGACCATTACTGAATATAAGCCATTATACTACAACAATACATAACTGGCTACAGTGGTGGATACCACACTGTACACAGCCGCTTCAGACATATAAATGATTACATTAAAGTTATATCTAGTGACTCACAGGAGACGTCTCTGAAGAGTTGTTTTTTTTCTTCTTTTTCTCCATTTGTCCCAGACCACCATGATGTCTTCTCCTGGCCACGACTCTTCAATGTAGAATTTAAAAAACAAATATCTTAGACTCCTCACTGTATCAGCACTACTCTAACAACTCCTATCTCTATACAAACTCCCCATATATAGCACCTCATATGGTAGCCATGTAATATGCCCCCAGGTAGCCATGTAGTAGCTTCTTGCAGCCAGATAGTAGCCCCTGTAGCCAGGTAGTTATATGTCCCCTGTAGCAAGGTAGTTGCCCCTGTAGCCTGGTAGTTGCCCCTGTAGCCATGTAATACCCACTGTAGCCAGATAGCTGCCCCCTGTAGCCATTTAGCAGCCCCCTGCAGCCATGTAATTAACCCCCCTGTAGCCAGATAGTACCCTACTGTAGCCATGTAATACCCCCTGTAGCCAATTGTTGCCCATTGTTAGCTGCCCCCTGTAACCAGGTAGCTGCCCTCTGTAGACATGTAGTAGCCCCCTGTAGCCATTTAGCAGCCCCCTGCAGCCCTTTAGCAGCCCCCTGCAGCCATGTCATAACCCCCTGTAGCCAGATAGTAACCCACTGTAGCCCTGGAATACACCCTGTAGCCAGATTGTTGCCCATGTAGCTGCCCCCTGTAACCAGGTAGCTGCCCTCTGTAGACATGTAGTAGCCCCCTGTAGCCAGATAGTAACCTACTGTAGCCATGTAATACCCCCTGTAGCCAGATTGTTGCCCATGTAGCTGCCCCCTGTAACCATGTAGCTGCCCCTTAAGACATGTAGTACCCCCCCTGTAAGCCATTTAGCAGCCCCCTGCAGCCATTTAGCAGCCCCCTGCAGCCCATGTAAATAACCCCCTGTAGCCAGATAGTAACCCACGGTAGCCATGTAATACCCCCCTGTTGCCAGATTGTTGCCCATGTAGCTGCCCCCCTGTAACCAGGTAGCTTCCCTCTGTAGACAGTAGTAGCCCCCTCCCCGCCAGATAGTACCCCCCACTGTACCCCAGGTATTTGCCCCTGTAGCCCCCCCATCCATAGACCAGGTAATTGCCCCTGTAGCCATGTAATACCTCCCCTCACTCCCCCATAGCCAGGTAGTTGCCCCTGTAGCCAGTAAATACATCCCCTCACCCCCCATAGCAAGGTAGTTGCCCCTGTACAATGTAGCCCCCCCATCCATTGCCAGGTTGGTGCCCCTGTAGCCCCCCCCCCATCCATAGCCAGGTAGTTGCCCCTGTAGCCCCCCCCAATCAATAGCCAGGTAGTTGCCCCTGTAGCCCCCCATCCCTACCCAGGTAGTTGCCCCTGTAGCCCCCCAATCAATAGCCAGGTAGTTGCCCCCCCTGTGCCCCCCCCAATCAATAGCCAGGTAGTTGCCCTGTACCCCCCCCCCCAATCAATAGCCGGAAAGGTTTGGCCCCTGTAGCCCCCCCAATAAATAGCCAGGTAATTTGGGCCCCTGTAGCCCCCCCCCCCCAATCAATAGCAAGGTAGTTGCCCTCTATAGCGAATTATAATAAAATAATAAAAACTTACTCACCTCGCCAGGATCCCTGCAGCGCGGCCAGGTCCGGAGCCAGGGTTTAGTGTAAGTGGTATGACGTCATCACGCCGCTTACACCCAGCGTCGCAGGGGCCGTGATGAAAGCCATGCGCCCCCTGCGACGCTGCTGTGTATGTATCAGCGCTCACCGAGCGCCGATACATCCAGAGGAGGAGGCAGGAGGGGAACGATCCCTCCTGCCTCTTCCCTGTAGCAGCAGCTGCTGCCTCCCTGACTGCGCGTCCGTCTTACAACTGCCTTGTAGAGACAGAGGCCGATTAGTGGGCTGGCGAGGCGGACGGTCGCGGCGCCCCCCTCGGAACGGCCCTGAGTGGAGACATGGCTTAAGAGTATGTTCACACGGCGTTTTGGAACCGAAAATCGCATCCAAAATCGCTGCGTCAATCAGATCCAACACGTATCCAACATGCAGCTGCGTGTTTAGATGCGTGTTGGATGCAGCAGGATCGCACCCTATAGTTATAAATAGGGCGCCTGCTGCTTTTTTCGGATCAAGAATTGACATGTCGGATCCGAAAGACGCATCAGAGAGACTCAAGTGCTCAACGCCAATACATGTTTTACATTGAAAGCAATGTAAAACACACCACACATTGTTAGGCTATGTTCACAAGGCTTATATTGAAGCGCATTTCACGTCGTACTGCGCTTAATACGTGGGGAAATGCACCCCATAATTACAGTAATCCATAGTTCTCATAGAGAACTATGGATTACGCCTCGTCCCCCCGCGCATACAATACGATTGTATTGTACACGTGGGGAGATAAGTGACATGTCTATGGGGCCAGCATGCTGCCGGCCCGCCCCCCCGCACCTCGGGAGTATGCGCTGATCAGTGCGAGCTCCGGAAACACACGATGTACTGTACGCGCCGCAATACATCGTGTGAACATAGCCTTAGATGTGTGTTTAGAGTCCGAACCACAGATCCAAACACACATCTAAAAGACGCCATGTGAACATCCCCCTAAAACCTCCAGATTTGAAAACGGACCAAAAAAAATACTGTTTAGTAAAAAGTCTTCTTTTTGTATTGAAGACTATGTGAAAAGTTCTCCGTCAGATTTTTAGAGGTTTCTAAATACTAAAAACCTGATGGAAAAGCTGTGCTGTGTAGATGTAGCCTAAGGCTAGGTCTACACGGCAGTGGACAGAAAACTCACTGAAAACCAAATCCTAAAACGGAGTTTGTTGTCCAGTGCATGTCAAAAACAGCTTAAAAGCGGACCATTTTTTGGCGCGTTTTTTCCTTTTTGCAGAAAAGCACAGTTTTAAATTGCTATGGATTTCTGCAAAAAAAAAAAACGCACCAAAAAAGTGCCAAAAAACGCCCGTCGGTTTATCTAGACTTCAATAGTAAATTTTCTGTCCTGTTATTTGCAACGTTTCAAAAAATGACCGGGAGCAGAAAAAAAGATGTTCTGTGGAGACTACAGAATGTTTTTACTATTAGGGTATGTAAACACGGCGTATTAGGTCCGTGTGAACATACGCGTTTGTGATGCATGTCTGGGTCCGTCTGAACGCATCTAGCAATTAGCAGTGAGTTTAACATTGCCAGCAATGGAAAACACTTATCGGCGTTCACATGAATGATCGCCGTTGCGTGCTTGCATCGCGACGGTCTGATCCGTCTTTCGGATGCGCTCCAAGAAATGACATGCAATTCTTGGCACGGATCCGAAAGATGGATCGGACAGATGCGATGCAGGCACGCACGCAACGGCGATCATTCATGTAAACGCCAATATGTGTTTCCCATTGCCGGCAGTGATAAACACACTGCTAATTGTTAGATGCGTGTCTGGGTCCGTTCAGACGGACCCAGACATGCATCACAAAAGCATATGTTCACATGGACACAAGACGCCGTGTGAACATACCCTTAAAGGGGTTGTCTCGCTATAAAGAATAGCTTTCAAATTGTAGGGAACACAACATAAAGACATTTTCCAAATATATTGCTTTGTTCCTCTGTTTTCCCTAAGGAGATACAAGTGAATTTATGTTCCTCAGTAACTGACCTGTAAACAAATCTCCCCCTGCTGTTTGTTCAATGAGATAACAGTGAGTGACTTCATCACACAGGTCATGGCAGTGTCTGTGCTGCTGAGCAGTAAAAAGCTTGATTTATGTAAAATAAACAGAACTGTAATTAGGGCTTTTGTTTTGGGGATCAGATAAAGCCTTCTGAGAGAAGTTTGAAAAGCTGCTTAGCTAATCTGATCTAATTAGCAACTGAAAGCACGGAGCACAGAGCTGTATGCAAATGAGTCAGTCCGAACCAGGAAGTGACAAGAGTATTTCATTCATGCATTCTGTGAAACTCTGTAGGGAGACAACTCCTTTAAATTCTAGGAGATCTGTTTTCAGTCGCTTTTTCCAGCGGCTTCAGAAAACGAAAAGCGGCAAAAAACTGACCGAAAACGTGTGCAGTGGAGACATGGCCTAAGGCCATCGCTTCAGATTTTTGCTTTGGATTCCATGTTGGATTTTTCCGTTTGGAAAAAGCTGATGTGCGAACATAAGCCCTCGAGTCGTCCTCTTCCGTCCACTCTGTAATAATGAAATCACTGAATAGACAACCTGACGGAAGAGGACTACTTGACAATTTATATTTGCTTAATGTCCTTGTGTAACCGCATAGTAATGTCCTAATCTGTTTGCAGGTCCCTGCCCGTCGTCCTCTTCCCGCTACGAGGGTGCATTCAGGACAGTTACGCTGCAGAGTTGTTGTGTTACAGCTGGGTGAGCGGCTGCTTCCGGTACGGTACAGATTTCCTGTTTCAAGAATACAGCTTGCAACATGATATTAATATTCAGCTCCCAAAGCAGCAGATTACTATAAGGATCAGCGATGGCACCACACCCCAAACTGCAGTCCTCGCATACATCTTGCGCCGATTGTGCTGCTTCCCTTCACAATGCTATAGAGTTAACAGGGTGTCCACATGGCTTAGGACGGCGCATATAGTACGCGCTGCAATACGCCATGTGTTTTGGAACAACGTGTAATCCCAAAAGCACGGAGGAGCCGGCCCCATTGCCATGCAACGTCAGCGGCGCCTAAGCACTGCGAACAGCAGACATGTCAATTCTCCCCCCGCTTGTACAATATGATCGTATTGTACGCGCAGGGATACGTGGCAAAATAAGCCATGTGAACATACCCTTATGGTATATTGATAGGATATGCCCTAACTTTCTGATAGGTGCGGGTCCCACCTCTAGAACCATAGCTCTAGGCATTGGCGAAACATGTAGGGGAGGTTTTTTGGGCATTTTTTTAAATTTCAAAACTTCTGGACTTTTGCAGTCTGACCCATGGGCGTAACTACAGTCAGAGCAGACAGAGCAACTGCTATGGAGCCCAGAGGTCGAGGGGCCCCCACTCAGGTACAAGAACATTGCTCCTTTTTGTAGGGGGCAAGTATTTGGTCGCTTTCTGCTTTCTAGCTCTACTATGTGGGTTCCCTGACCTATGGTGGTATTATTTATACCTGTAATTATTGCTAACATGAAACATATTTCAGCTCACCTGATTTGATGTATTCGAAATCCCACTGCTGGAGGCACGGCTTGAAGACAGCCCGTTCCTGCTGATACCGCAGATTAACACAATAGTGATGCCAGCTTCCGGCCAGGGAGAGATGCAGTGATTAAAAATCCATAGGCTTTATTTCAAAGAAAAAAAAAAAGAAAAAATCCACGGCACACATATTACAAAACAGGACCATAGCATTGTGGAAGCATAATACTAGAGCGCTGACGCGTTTCGGGATAAGCCCGTACTCATAGTTACCTAATCGGAGGTTCCATTAAAGGGGTTGTCTCACTACATTGATTCATCTCATCTCAGTCCTGTTTTCTTGGTTTCACTTTGAATTCAGGCGCGTGTTTACTGGCTTCCACTAGACTGCAGTAGAAGCTAGAACTGTGGCTTTAGCAACCAGTGCTGGCAGCCTATCAGGAGAGATCTAACAGGTCTGTAGCTATAGCAACCAGTGCTGGCAGCCTATCAGGAGAGATCTAACAGGTCTGTAGCTATAGCGACCTGAGGAGCTGATGCAGCCCATACAAGAGGGGATATCTAGGAATAGGGAGGACACTGTTAATGGACATATATTGCAAGTGACTTGTTTTTGCAAGATCTTTAACATAAAAAGCAGCAATCCTTGTAGTGAGACAACCCCTTTAAATCCCCTCCTATCACGTGTATTCTACTAATTAAAACAATTATGTACTGACAATTTAAAAAAAAGACACTTGTGCCACAAAAATCTTTTCAGTGCTATTCGAAACCCTATAAGAACATGAAATAGAGAACTATGGATTATGCCTCGTCCCCCGTGCGTACAACACGTTAGTATTGTACGCACGGGTAGAGAAGTGACCTGTCATTTATTCGCGGCGCTTACGTGCCACTGACAAAGCATGTTAATGGGAGTAGAGCTGAGCGGTTTGCTTGGCTGTACCTGTAACTCCTATACAACACAATGAAGAGCAGTGCGCATGCGCGGCCACATCTTCATTCTACACCGAGAAGTTCAGGTGCTTGTTCTCATGGAAGGCGAGGGTTCTAGAAGTGGAACTCGCATCCATCAGACATTTAGGGCATAGAACAGAATGGAAAGTGGTGCGCAACACTCTGTTCTGTTCAGAGACTTTTTATGGACCATTCTCAAAGAAGTTGCGAGTCCCAGAGATGGGACCTGACCCTATCAGACATTTATGGCAAGTCCTATTGCTATACCATAAATGTGTGAGCTAAGTACACCCCATTAAATTATCAACTTTTGTCTGCCTTCCCCAAGCACTAGGGGGAGCTAACTACATAAGTACGTATACAGCTCCCATAGAACATTGTATACATTTATTTGTCATGAGCTGGTGGGGTCAGGCACCCAGAATTATGTAATTTATCACTATGTGAAGACTAGCAGGAGCAGATCAGTGCTGGGTACCCCTACCCAGAGTCACTTAGCAGTGGCTTGCTTTACTGTGCACCCCTGTGTCTATGGTTCTGAGGTTAGGTTATTTACTGACAGTGTCACCAGAATGACCTATTGTTTAACTCATAACAAATTTTTAAGAATTTTTTTTTAATTTCTCATATCACTATTAATATATATTTTTTAAACCCTGCAGTTCTCACTTTGGCCACTAGGCCTAATAATATTTCCTGTTCTGTAGACAAAACTTTTCAGCAGTTTCCTCATTATCAGTACAGGCAGGGTTACACTGAAAGAGGACACCAATACCATCTTGCCTGTGTGAGGTTAATATCTATAATTTTTATACTTTTATATGATTTTTATATACATATATTGTGTAGCTAGAAAGGTATTTAGTTTTTGTTTCCTTACCCCCTCATCCAGGCAGAGATGAAGGAGCATAAGAATTGGAAACATATGGCCTGGAGGTATAGACCTATTCAAAGAAACAAGGTTCTTTGTTTGAGAAGGAATACACCCAAGTGGGGTGTGTATGATACTCTCCTATAGAAGTCAATGGGTCTGCTCCTGTTCACAGGCTCCTATGGCCATAAAGCTGCTGTAAAGCATCTCCCTAAAAGCTGTTAAAAGCAGCTCAGGGAAGATGGCCGCCCCATCATCATACACAGGAAACCATTAAAAAAGATCTACAGGCAGAAAAATAAAACCGGCAAAGACTATAAGAAAACATCTCAGTATTTGGTTTTAATTAGTAAAAAAAAAATATTGGTGATAGATTCCCTTTAAAGCACCCGAGCTCCACCTCAGCAGCTTTTTCTTTCTTGCAGGTTTTTAGGGATTATTATGTAGATATGTGAAATATTCCATTTGTATGTCAGTCACGGCCTCCTGC
>JAODAL010068732.1:0-16682 GCA_025379985.1 Phyllomedusa bahiana
ATGAAAGGACCTATGTACCTGCCTAATTATTAGAAAGGGGCCATTTACCGGCCCCAACCATGGAGGGGCCCCTTATTTTACCTACCTAAAGGGGGGGAAATAAAATACCTACCAAAATATAGAGAAACACTTTATACCTAACTAAATATGGGGGGGTAATTATTTTACCTACCCAAGAAAAGGGGGGCCTATTTACCTGGATAACTATCTAAGGTGAAGACCTATATTCCAACCTATTTTTGGGGGGATTTTACAATCACCGGGCCCCCTTTTTTAGGTACACCCCTGCCTTAAATAACGGGGTTTGGGCCCCCTTTTTGCCCTTTGAACGCCCCAATTTTTTCGTGGCATAGATTCCAAAAGGTGTTGCAACGATGATCAAATTGGGGAAACCCAAAGGGGGGGAAAGAGTGCCCAAAAAAATTTTTTCCCCCCCATGACCCAAACCCAAAACCAAACCCGCCTGAAACCCTTGATCCAAGGGAGGTTTGGGTCCATGCTTTCAAAAGTTGTTGAAAGCCCAAAAATTTTGCCCCTACCCTCCAAAAGTCGCAGCAGAAAACGAGAAATCCCTCAACCAAGGGAACGTTTTTTTCCCAAACCTTTCTTCCCCCGTCCAAATTTTTGATGAGCTTGGGGGCAAATTGGGGGATCGTTTCCCTGTTCTTTTTTAAAAGGGAAATTGGCCCCCCGGTGTAGTCTTTTGCTGCGGGGCCCCATCTGCCCCAAAGTTCGCCGGTACTGTGGTTTTTAGAGATGCTCTTCTCCCACCTTTTTGGTTTTTAACCGGGGGGCTATTTTAGTCACTGTTTTTCCTTTTCATCCCGTGAAACCGTCTGGCCCATTCTCACTTTTACCCCCAAACCCCTTTGGGTCAAAAAAAGGCATTTCCGCCCACAGGACTGCCCCTCACTGGATGTTTTTTCTTTTTCGGCCCATTCTCTGTAAAAACCCTTTGAGATTTTTGGTTGAAGCCTGAAAAATCCCCAGGGGATCACATTCTGGAAAAATTCAGACCCCCCCCCTTTGGCCCCCAAAAAACCCCTTTCCACGTTTCAAAAAGGGGCCCCCAAATTTACCTTTCTTTCCCCTACTTTACTTGGTTTGAAATCAGGAGATTGTCTTGACCATGTCTACATGCCCAAAACAAATGGGTTTTCCGCAATGTGATTGGCTTTATTAAAAAAATTTAAATGTTTTAAAGAGCATTGGAAAGGGGGTTTTCCCAATTTAAAATGGCCGGGGAATGTATAATAACCCCTTAAACCCAACCCGGGCCCCTTACTAAAATCTATTTTTTTGGGCCACTTAAAGGTTTTGGCAAATGGGTGATTTTTCTGGAAGCGGCCCGGGGGAAGGATTTTAGGCCCCACAATTTGACCAAGGGGGAAAGAAATGCAGCAACTAAATACAATGGGGGTTTTGGGTAAAACCCTTCTTCCCCCCCCCTGCACCCAAAAGGGAAAATTTTGCCAAAGGGGAGTTTTATAAAAATAGGGGAAAGGGGGAAGGAGCTGGATTTGGGAAAAATGAGTATTTAAGATTAGGTGTTTGTAAAAATTTTGCAGGGGACAAATCTGGCCGGGGGGGAAGTAAAACATGGGGCAAAAAAAAAAAAAAAAAACAAAGGGAAAATGACTTCCCGATCGTTTTAAAACTCCTCAGTGTGTCACTGAAGGGAACTACACTAAAAAAAATTTCAAAATTTTTCTGTTTTGACCCCATGTACAACTGGTTTGTCCCCTTTTGGGTGGGGCAAAGTATGAATGGGGCATAAAACCGGGGCTGGCTTCCTTTTTCCCCCTGGCATTTTACGCCCGGGCCCCAATTTTTTCCCAAAAGTTTTAAAACCTCCCGTACCCCTCAAATAACAGGGGCCCTTACAGAAACACTTTCGGCACTTTTGTAATGCGGCCGATTTTGGTGGGAGTGCGGGAAGAACTGTAGCAAAGCTATAGATTTATAGCTTCAGTACAGCAAATGCAGGCACATTACTGCTGGAACAGGTAGAGCACTTTCAAAGTGCTTTACCTGAGCCAGACTTGTCATCTTGACGCTAGAATGTGCCTAATTTATGACCCGCAGTAGAGCGGGCGCATTCTACACTATTTATACAGTATGTGCACAAAAATTGGCATCTAAATGCTAAAATTCATACATGTCGGCCTATTTCTTGCTCGTATTTGTTGATCATGGTCTGGCAGTATTATTTGGTCTTCAGGTAGTGGTAGAATTGGAATTGATGGTCTTGGTATTGTGGGATATGTTTTAGTAACAGTATGATGGTAATACGTGTGGTATATCTGCTCAGTGCACGGGGGTATTATCTGGTGACCATATTTTTTAGAAGTATTACACTATTGTACATATATGAGTGGTTTTGAAAAGGCAATTTTGTCAGCACTGATTTTCATTACACAGTGACTGCTGAGGTGGTCATACGAACCCCATATTGATACCAATAAAAACATCAACTCATCCTGCAAAAAACAAGCCCCTACACAGCTCCATACACAGCAAAAGAAAAAAGCTATGACTCTCAGACTATGAGAACATAAAAGCGCAGTTTTTTCTAAACGCATTTCTGTTGTGTAAAAGTAATAAAATATAAAAACCTATATAAAATTTATTTTCTTGTAATTGTACCAACCGCATGGTAAAGTTATCATGTCATTTATCCGTCATGTGCATATCAACCCAAGAACAAAAGCAAAAGACGTTATGAAGATGCTGGCGGAAGCTGGTAAGATTGTGTTATTATCCACACTGAAACGAGTACTGTATCAACATGGGCTGAAAGGCCACTCTGCCAGTAAGAAGCCACTACTCCAAAAGAAACATATAAAAGTCAGATTAATGTTTGCAAATGCACATAGGAATAAAGATCTACATTTTGGAGACATGTCCTGTGGGTTGACAAAACTAAAATTGAACTGTTTGGCCAGAATGACCAACATTACGTTTAGAGGAAAAAGGGAGAAGCTTGGAAGCCTAAGAATACTATCCCAACTGTGAAACATGGGGGTAGAAGCATCATGTTGTGTGGTTGTTTTGCTGCAGGAGGGACTGCTGCACTTCACAAAATAGATGACATCGTGAGAAAAGGAAATTATGTGGCAATACTGAAGCAACATCTCAAGACATCAGCTTGAGCAGAAATGGGTCTTTCAAATGGACAATGACTTGAAGCATACTGCCAAACTGGCTACAACATGGCTTAAAGATAACCATGTCAATGGTTTGGAGTGACCATCACAAATCCCTGATATCAATCCCATTGAAAAGTTCTGTCAGGAGGAATGTTCCAAAATTAATACCAACTATTGTGAAAAGCTTGTGGACAGATGTCCAAAATGTTTGACCCAAGTCATACAGTTTAACCCCTTAAGGACCCAGCCAGTTTTGGCCTTCCTGACACAGCCCTATTTTTTAAATCTGGCATGTGTCACTTTATGTGAGAATAACTTTTTGACACTTTTACTATCCATCTGATTCAGAGATTGTTTTCTCATGACACATTGTGCTTTAAGTTAGTAAGAAATTTTTTTACATACAATCCTTGTTTGTTTGTGAAAAATATCAAAATTTCATGAAAATTTGGAAAAATTTATGATTTTGAAAGTTCCAAAATTTCTGCGTGCAAGGCAGATAATTATTCACCACAAAATAGTTTCTAACTAGCATCTACCATTTGTCCACTATAGGTTGGCATTTATTTTTTAAATGTCTTTTTTTTTTTTAAAGGGGCATTAGAGGGGTTTTGAAAATTAGTAGGGAATTTTTTCAACATTTTTAAGAAAAAATTTGGAATTTTTTAAAATTTTTTTTGGGGGCCATCCCGTTTTTGCGTAGCTTTGAGGGGCCTGCCTTTTTAGATAAACCCCCCTTTTAAAAGAATTTTTTCCATCTAAAAAAAAACTAGAAACCCTTTTAAATATTTTTTAAACCCCGTTTAGGGGAAGTTTGATTTAAACCCTTTTTGGTGTTTCCAGAAATTAAAGCAAAGTGAAAGGGGAAATTTCAAAAAGTCCCCCTATTTTTGGGAGATTTTCCAATTTTTTTTATCCTTTTTTTAAATGGGAAAAACGGTAAAAAGTGGGGCTAGGTAAAAAAGAATGTAAATTTAATTTTCCCCCCCCCAGGGCTGCCGTTTTTAGGATATCCCGTTTGTGGGCCCTTTGTTTCATTATTTGGCTCCAAAACCCTTTTAAAAATCCCCGAAATTGGAGGAGCAACCCAAATGGACTCTGAGGGGCTATTTTTTAATTTCGATTTTATTTAGGAGCCATTTCAGGGTTTTAGGACACCCTAAAGTGCTTTTAAAAAAATTTAAACACCCCCCAAAAAAACCCGGGTTTGGGGAAAAAACTAAAACCCCTTAAAGGGGGAAAATTTTCCCGGGGGGCAAATGGGGTATATTTGGCCCACAGGGGATTCAACCCTTTTTTTTTTTTGAAATTAAAACTGCAAAATTTTGTTTTAAAAAGTTTCATATTTCAAAAGGGAAACCTTGAAAAAAAAAAAACCCTTAAAACCTTTTGGGCAAGCTATTTCTTTTCCCGTTCGGCAATACCTAACCCTGTGGGTTTTAAACTGCTGTTTTTTACATGAAAAAAAATTTGAGCTCTCGGTTCCCCCAAAATCTTGATCAGAACATGTTTTAAAATGCCCACGGGCTTTCAAAGTGTTTTCCCCAATTTGGGGGAAATCCTTTTTCCCAACTTTACCCTTTTCATCGGGCCAATCAGGGGCCTTTTCCCCACTGGGGTTTACCCCACCCCCCCATTTTTTGAGAGAAAAAAAAAAAAAAACAAACCCAAAAAGGGAAAGCTGCCCTTTTTATGACAGGGCCCGTGAAAAGTGGGGGGGGGGACGAAACCCCCAAAAAGGGGAAGGGACCCCTTTTTTTCCCTATAGGTTAAAAAACAATGTTTTTTCCAAGTATAAAGGTTTTGTTTTTGCACCCCAAAAAAAATCTCTGAAAAAACGTATTTTCAAAAAATGGGGGCCACTGGCGGGGGTTTCGGGCCCCCCCATGTAAATTTTCAAAGTTTCACACAAAAGGGGGGCCGCCGCCAGCGGCACATTTCCCGCAAAAAAGGGGAATTTCCCCTAATCGGGAAAATTTCCCCAAAGAAGATTTTTTGCCCATCTACCCTACATTTAAAAAAAATTTGGGGGGGAACTTTCGGTTTTACTTATCTTTTATCAGGGAAAATTTTTTAAAACTTTCCCCGGGCTTTCAACGTGGTCTCAAATTTGGGCAGTTTTATTTTCCCATTTTACCCCCTCCAATCGAGCCCAATTTAGGGGCCCCCAAATGGGTCCCGACCTTCCCTTTTTCGGGGGAGAAAAAAAAAAAAAAAAACACCCCAACCCCGCAAAACTGCCCTTTTTTTTTGACCGCCCTGTGAAGGGGGCGGGGGGGCGGAAACCCCAAATTGGGAAAGGGACCCCTTTCCCTTTCCTTTTGAGGGTTTAAAAACCCAATTTTACCCCCAAGTATAACGTATGTTTTTGCACACAAAAACATTTTCCCGAAAAAAAAAGTATGCCCCCCGGGGGGGCCACTGGGAGGGGGGTTTCGGCCCCCAATATAAAATTTTACATGTTTCACACAAAAGGGCCGCCGCCCAGCGGCACATTTCTTTCAAAAAAGGGCCCCTACACTACGTAGGGAAAAAATAAAGGGAAAGGGGATTTTGCTATTTTATCATAAGAAAAAACTTTTAGGACTCTGGTTTTTCCCTTTCTTGATCGAAAATGTTTTAAAATGGGGCCCCGGGACTTTTTTAAAGTTTATTTTTAAAATCGGGCAGGGCCTATCCTATCTTTACCTCTCCCAAACGGGGCCTTTAGGCCCCCCCCAAAATGGGGGCCCCCCCGAAACCCCCTTATTCAGAGAGAAAAAAATTTAAAAAAAAAAAAACCCCAAACCCGCAAAAATGCCCTTCTTTTTGAAAAGGGCCCGTGAGAGGGGGTGGGGGGCAGAAAACCCAAATAAAGGAAGACCCCTTTTCCTTTTTCCCTATAGGGTTAAAAATCAATGTTTCACCAAGTATTAAAGTTGTTTCTGCAAAACAAAACACTTGAAAAAACGTATGCAAACCCGGGTTTTCCACTGGCAGGGGTGGGGGCACCCCATGTTAAATTTTTTCTTTTTCACACACAGACCCCCCCCCGCCAGCGGGGCCCCATTTTCCCGCAAAAAAGGGCAAATACCCCCTTTCGTCGAAAAACCCCCAAAGAAGCATTTTTTTTGCTTTTTCTATAAAACAAAGAAAAAAAAATTTTTAGGGCCCCTCGGTTCCCCATATTTGGGTTAGAACATGTTTAAAACTGCCCACGGGGCTTTCAAAAAGTGGTTTTTAAACGGGCCCAAATTTTAAACCTATTTTACCTCTTTAATTTGAAAACCAAACAGGACCTTTTTTTTCCCCCGGGTTTCCCCCGGGCCCCCATTTTTCAGGGGAGAAAAAAAAAAAAAAACCAAAAACCCCAACCCGGGAAAGGTTTCCCTTCCCTTTTGGGCTGCCTGTGGAGTGGGCGGGGGGCAGAAACCCAAAAATGGAAAACACCCTTCCTTTCCCCCTATAGGTTAAAAAAAATTTTTTTAACCCCCCCCCAAGGTTTTTAAAGGGGGATGGGTTTTTTGGAAAAAAACATCTCTTTAAAAAACGGGGGGATGAAATGGGGTTTATTGGAAGGGGCTGCGGGAATGTAATTTTTTGTACTCAACCGAGGGGGCCCCCTCGCGCATTTTCCACTTTCCTTGGTTTTTGGGGAATAAACTTAAAAAGTCGGGATTTAAAGGGGGGGGGGGTTTATGTTTTTCTCATCATTACTTTAAAAGGGGGCCCCCTTGGGGTCCCCCCGAGGGGGTTAACCTTTTTTTTTGATCCCAAGAACTTTTTTTTTAAAAGGGGGCCACGACTTTTTAAAAATGGTTTTAAATGTGAAGGTCCTTTTTATAATTTTTTAAAACCCCTTATTCGAAGGGAATCAGGGGTTTTCCTGGGGTCCGCCTTTTTTTCGGGGGAGGGAAATTTTGGGGGGAAAAAACCTTCCAAAATGGAAAAACATTTTTTCTTTGAAGCTTTTGTTTAGGGGGAAAATTGGGGCGGGGGAAGGGAAACCCAAAATTTTGGGGGAATTTTTTTTTTTTATTGGGGGTTTAAAAAATTGGGGACACCCAAAGTAATAAAAAATTGGGGTTTTACACTTTTAAAATTTTTCTGGGGGAAAAAAGTATTTGGGGGGGGGTTTTGGGGGAATGGGGGGTTTGGGGGCCAACATGGTTTCTGTATTGTCCACCCAAAGGGGGGCCGCGGGGGGAAATTTTCTTTTTTTAAAAGGGGAATTTCCCCTCCCGGGTTTTTGAAACCCTAAAGAAGGTTTTTTTGTTTTTTATTACTGGGGGTTTTCTTTGAGGATTCCCGGTTCCAAATATTTTGATTTGAACTGTTTTGGGGGGCCCACGCTGTTTTAAACGGGGGGTGTCTTTTTTCGGGCCCCGGCCCTTTTAATTCTTTAATTCAATCGGCAATTTAGGGGTTTTTCATTTTTTGGGTCCCCAACCCACATAAATTTTAAGGAAACAATTGGGAAAAACACCCAAAAAGGGGGAAAGTCCCCTTCTTATGGGAAACTTGGGGGAAGAGGTGGGCCCATGGGGAAAAAACCCTAAAAGGGAAGGAACCCCTTTTCCCTTTTATTATGGTTTTTTTCAATTAACCAAGGGGGTTCGTAAAAAAATTTTCGCACAAAAAACATTCGAAAAACGGGAAATTTTAAAAACCCGTGGGTTCCAAGGGGTGGGCTTTTCGGCAAATGTAATTTTTAACTTGTTTCCAAAACACAGGGGCCGCCCCCAGGCCGGGCCCCAATTTTTTGGGCCAAAAAGGGGGGGGTTGGGGGGGTTTTTTTTTTATTTTTTTTGGCCCCTTTTTTGAATAAATTTGGGGGGTCGGTTTACCCCGAAGGTGTTGGCCCGGGTTGGGGGTGGTTAAAATTGGGTAGGATAAATTTTTAGACCAAAAATTGAAAGGGCGTGGGCAGCTTTAAAAAAGGTTTTGATCAAAATATGTGAAACCGAGGGGGGTCTTTTAAAAAGGTTTTTTTTCTGTATGATAGATTTTGGGCCCTTTTTTTGCTTTTTTTAGGGTTTTCGGGGGGGGGTGTAATTTTTCCATTTTTGCAAAAGTGCTCGGGGGGGCTTCCGTTGGGCTGGTTTAATTTTTAAGGTCCGGCCCATTGCCATCCCCCGGTTTTTTTTTGGGGTTTTTTCCCTGAAAAAATGTAAAATTTTTTGGGTAAAAAAAAACATAAAGCGTTTCCCTTATTCTTGGGTTTACATTTTTTGGATTTTCCTATTTTGGGAAAGGGAAGGGGGGTGGTTTGCATTTTGGGTTTTTTGACGCGCACTTGGGGGATCTAAGGGGTTTTTTTTAAGGGGATTTTTGGGTTTTTTGTTTTTTTTATTTTTTTCTCCTTTAAAAATTTTTGGGGGTTTGGGTGGCCCCAAGATGAATTTTTTTCCGATTTTAGGGGAAAAGGTGTGGTTTTTCTCCCGGATTTGGATAAACCCTTGAAAGGGGAGTTTTTGGGGTTAAAAGGGTTTATAAAATTGTGGGGCGGGGTCTCAAATTTTTTATGTTTTATCGGTTTAAAAGGTTTTTTTTTTAGGGTTTCAAGTAGGTATTGTTTTGGAAAATTTCCCCCAAACCCGCCCCCGGGGTTGTTTGGGCGCCCCTCGAAGTATTTTTTTAATTGTGTCCCAAGGCCCCGAGTTTTGGGTAAAAGGGTTTTTTATTTGTTTTTTAGAATGTTTTTTTTGAAGAAACTCTTATTTGGGGTAATTTTTTTTAAATTTTTAAATTTTTTTGGAAAAAGGGAAAGGGGTGGGGGATTTTTGGGTTTTTGTTCCCCCCCCCCTAGGGGGGGTTATAAGAAGGGGTTTTTTAGGTGGGGGGGAAATTTTTAAATTTTTTTTGTTAAAGGGGGCGGGGTGGGGCCCGTGGAAGGGGGGCCTTGGGGTTTGGTTTTTTGGATTGGAGGTTTGGTTTTTTTATTTTTTTTTTTGCCCTTTGGGACCCGTGAAGTTTTTTTTTGAGTTAAAATGTTTGCGAATTTTGATTTTTTTGAAGGGTTCGGTTTTTTAAAAAAATGTAGATAATAATGGGGGAAGTTTTTGGGTTTTTTTGGGTTGTGTACCCCCTTTTTTCCCCCAAAAAATTGGGGCCCCGGGGGGGCCTCTGTTGAGTTAATTTTTTAAATTTAAATTTTTGGAGCCGGGAGTTTTTGGAAGGTTTGCGTTTAAGGTTTTTTTAGAATGTATTTTGTTTAAAGAAACCTTAAAACCGGGGTATTATTGGGTTAAGATCATTGAAAATTTTAAAACCCTTTTTTATTTTTTTGGAAAGGAAGGGGTTTCCCCCTTTTCTTTTGGGGTTTCGCCGACGCCCCATTATTTTGGCTGTTTTTTAAAAAGGGGCGTTTTGCAGGGTTGGGGTTTAGTTTTTTTTTTTTTTTTTACTTTTTTTGTTAATCATATTGGGGGTTTTTTTAAATTTACCCCCGGTGAGGGGGGGGCTTTTGATTTTTGGTTTTTGATTAGATTTTTAAAAATAGGGTTTTTAATTTTGGGATTTTTTAAAAACCCGTTGGGAAAATTTGGTGGGCCCCCTTTTTAAACCTTTTTTCTGATTTTTTTTTAATAAAAGGGGGGGGGGGGGGGGAAATTTGAAAAGGGGGGAGAAAAAGAAGGTTTTAACAAAGGGGTTTTTTTCTGGATGATTTTTAAAAGATAAAAGTTTTTTAGGGGGTTTTTTGACGAGTGGGATTTTTTTTTGGTTGGCCCGAAAATTTTTTTTTGGAGGTGGGTTTGTGGGGTTTTACATTGGTTTTTTAAATTTACCCTGGGGGCCCGCAGCCCTGCCATGGAGACCCGGTTTTTCATCGTTTTTTAAAAGGGGGTTTTGCTTTAAAATAGGTTTTTATTAATTTTTTGTAAATTTTTTGTTTTTTAGGAAAGGGGGGTGCTTCCCAATTTTGGGTTTTTTCTTCCCCCTTTTTTACAAGGGTGTTCATAAGAAACTTTGCAATTGGGTTTTTTTAATTTTTTTCCTTCTTGAAATTTTAATTTGGAAGGGGGGTTTTACCCCGGTTGAAGGGAGATTTTTGGGGGGAAAAAATTGAGGTTTTAAAATTTAAAGGGGGAAGCCCCCAGGAAATTTTTAGGCCACTTTAAAATCGGTTTTGGGCCAAAAACTTAAAACATTTGGGGTTTTTATTTTTAAAAATTTTTTTGGCCGAAGAAGGGGTTTTAAAAAATTTTTTTTCCATGTATTTGGGTTTTGATAACATTAAAATTTCTTTTTCTTTAAAGGGGGGGTTTCGGACCCCTAGGGGTAAATTGGCCCTTTTTTGGAAGAAGGGGAAATTTTTTGCCGCTGGGCGGCCGGGCTGTGTGTTGTAAAATTTTTTAAATTTTAAAATTACATGGGGTGCCGCCAGCCCTGGCCAAAGGGGGGGAAAACTCCGAAGGGGGGTTTTTCTTTAGTTTTTTCGAAAATGTTTTTTTTTGGGGTGCAAAAGAATAATTGTTATTTGGTTTTTTTGTTTTAAACCCCCTATGGGAAAGGGGGAAGGGGTTTTTCTTCCTTTTTTGGGGGGGTTCCTGTTTCCCCGCCCCCACTCTCCCAAAGGGTGTTTAAGGAAAGGGGCTTTGCAGGGTTTGGGGGTTTGGGTGTTTTTTATTTTTTTCCCCTTTTGGAAATAAAAATGGAGGGGTCGGGGGGGGGACCCGTGGGGGTGGCCGATTTGGGTCGATTGAGGGGGGTAAAAGTTTTTATTAAAGGAAAAACCCCCTTTGGGAACCCCCGTTGAAAGTCGTGGGCAGCTTAAAAAAGGTTTTTGATCAAGGGTAATTTTGAACCGGGGGGAGTCTCAAAAGTTTTTTCAAAGTATGATGTAGCAAATAAAAGTTCTTTAGGGATTTCGGGCGTAGGGGTTTTTGGCCCTTTTTTGCGAAATTTTTGCCCCTGGGGGCCCGGTCTGGGTGTTTTACATTTTTAAATTTCATGTGTGCCACCGCCCTTTTCCAAGGGGGGGCACCAGGTTTTGCATTCGTTTTTTTTAGAGATGGTTTTTTTTTGTGCAGAAAAAAATAACGTTTTTTCTTGGTGTTTACATTGATTTTAAAAACCCATATTGGGAAAAAGGAAAAGGGGTTTTTCCATTTTTGGGGTTTTTGTCCCCGCCCAAAATCTCACAGGGGGTGTCATAAGGGAAAGGGGGCTTTGCAGGTTGGGTGTTTTTTTATTTTTTTCTCTTGAAATTAAAAGGAGGGGCGGGGAACCCCGTGGAGGGGCCTGGTTGGGTCGATTTTAGAGGTTTAAAAAATGGATAGGGGTGGGGCCCCATTTTTAGACCAGTTGAAAACGTGGGGAGCTTAAACATGGGGTTATTATAAAAATATGTTTAACCGGGGGAGTTTCAAAGTTTTTTTCAATTTTTTATTTTTTAGTTAAGGATAAAATGGGTTTTTTTAGGGATTTCGATGTAGGTATTGGGCCCCCCCTTTTTTTTTCAAAAAAATGTTTCCGCTGGCGGGGGGTTTCTTGTTTGTGTAAATGTATTTAAAATTAACAGTGTATGCCGCAGGTTTTTTGCCCCCCGTTTGGAAAAAACCCCCGGTTTTGCAGTTTTTTTTTTGGAAAAATTTTTTTTGTTTGGTGTAAGGAACCTTCGTTCCCCTTTTTTTTTTTGGTTGATTGTACTTTTAGTTTTGTTCAACCCCTAAAATGGGAAAAATGGGGTGCCCTTTTCAATTTGGGGTTTTTCTTTTTTTCCCCCGCCCACTCTACTTTGTTGGGGGGCGCTTTCAAGGGTTTTTGGGGGTTTTTTTATTTTTTTCTTTTTGGGAATTAGGAGGTCCTTTGGTTTCCCAGTTGGAAGGGGGGGGTGATTGGATTGGGTTTAGAGGTTTTTAAAGGGGGTTTGGAAGGACTGCCCGACCCTTTTGAGGGCCACCCGTTTGGGGAAAGGGCCGGGGGGCAAACTTGAAACCCTGTTTGTTTTATTTTTTAAAGAATTTAAAAAGGGGGAACCCCGGGGGTTCTTTTAAAGTTTTTTTTATTTTTATTTTATAGATTAAAGCATAAAATGCTTCCCTTTTTGGGAATTTTTTGAAAGTTTTTGGGGTTTTTTCTTTTTTTGCGAATTTTGGTGCCGCCTTTGGGGGCGGTCTGGTTGTTTACAGATAAAATTTTGGGGGCAGCCTGGGGCACCGGTTTTGGTGGGGTTTTTTAATGAATTTTTTTTTGTCCCGAAACAAGAAATTTTTGGGAATTGAAATTTTAACCCCTGGGGGGATGGAAAGGAAGGGGTTTTAATTTTTGGGGTTTTTTTCAGAAAGGCTTGTTTAAAAAGGGCCCCCGGCTTAAGGGAAAGGGGCGGGGTTTTTTTTTATTTTTTTTTTTTGAAAAATTTTTTTTTCTGGGGAAAATTTGGGGGAGGGGGGCCTGATTTGGCCCCTTTAAGGTGGGGATTTGGGGCCCACGTTGAAAACGGTGGGAAAAATTGGGGGGCCAAGGGGTTTTTAAAAAAATTTTTTTCTGATCCAAAAAATATTTTTGAAACCCCGGGGGGTTTTCAAAAAAATTTTTTTAAAGTATGAAAGATGCAAAAAAAGGTTCTTTTGGGGTTTCCGGGAAAAGTTTTGTGTATTGCCCCTTTTTTTTAAGGGGGGGAAAATTTTTCCGGGGGGGCCCCCCGGTTCTGTGTGTGTACTTTTTTTTTGGGTATAATTTTTCATTTTTTTGGCCCCAGGGGCCGCCAGGTGGCCACCCCCCAGGGGGGTGGCTTTTCGTTTTTTTCAGAAGATTTTTTTTGTGTTTCAAAAAAAAATTCGTTATTTTTCTGGTGTTCCCTTGATTTTAAATATATGGAAAGGAAAGGGGGTTTTTTTTTTTTTTCTGTCCGCCCCCCCCCCTCTCACAAGGGGAGGGTCAAAAAAAGGGGGCAAGGGGGTTTGCAGGTTTGGTTGGGGGTTTTTTTTTATTTTTTTTCCCCTCTGAATTTAAAGGAGGGGCCCCGGTTTACCCAAATGAAAAGGCCCGTTGGCCCCCGAAGGGGAGGTAAAAATTTGGGGATATTTAGGGTTTGGGGCAAACTTAAAAAATTGGGTTTTGGGTTTAAAAAATTTTGTTGAAGCCGAGTTTAGTTTTTTTCAAAACGTTTTTTTTTGGGATTTATAGATTAGAAAAAAAAATTTCTTCTTTTAGGGATTTTTTCCGGAAGGTTGTGTTTTTTTGGGGCCCTTAAAACCTTTTCTTTTTTGGGAGCAATTGGGGTAGGGGGTACAAAAGGCAGGGGGGGAGGTATTTTTGGCCTTTTGGGAAAAAAAAAAGGAAAAATTTTTTGGTGGGCCCATTTTGCCCCAAATTTGGCAAAAGGGAGAAGCCCCAAAGGTTTAGAAGGGAAAGGGGGGACAAACCCCCCCTGAAATTTGGGGCCCCCTTTTGGGGTTTTTTAAAAACCCCCCTTTAGGGATCTTTTAATTTTTTGGGGGTTTTTTCTGTTTCATTTTTTATGTTTTTAAAAGGGGTTCCTTTGTTTTTTTTTTAACTTGGGGACCAGTTTTGGGGGGGTAAAAATGGGGGTTTGGTTTTTTAAAATTTCAAATTTTGTTTTTGGGGGTTTTAAAATTTTTGGGGGACTTTTTTGGGGGGGTGGTACTTCAATGATTAGGTTTTATGGCTTTTTTGGTTTTCTAGTTAACCCCTTTTACAAAAAATGAAAAATTTTTTTGGGCTTTTTTTTTTAAAAAAAAAGGGAGTTTTTATTTTTTTGTTAAATTCCCGAAAGCCAAAAAAAAAGCTTTTTTATTTTTTTTTTTCCCCGTTTGGAAAAATTTTTTTGTTTAAAGGGGTTTGTTTATTTTTTTTTAGGAAAGGGGGTTTTTTTTATTTGGGTTCCTAATGGAGGTTTCATTTGGGGGCGCTTTGTTAAATTTTTTTATTAAAGGTTTTTTTTGTGGGTGTTTTGAACCAAAACCAAAAACCAAACAATTCCTTGGGGTTTTGTTTTCCCTTTTATTTTTTTTTAACGTTTTTGTTAAAAGGGATTTTTTTGTAGCCTTTTACTTTAGCAGGGGGCAAAACCCATTTCGGAGATTACCCCAATTTGTTTTATTTTTTTTATGTTTTACTTGGGTTTTAAATAAAATAAAAAACACTTTTTTAAATTCCCCAAGGGGAAAAAAAAAACCGGGTTTTTCAAAAGCCATTTGTTTTTTTTGAGGGGCCCAATAAACTTTTTTTATTTTTTCTTGGGACAAAAGTTTTGTAGGGACTTTTTTTTTTTTGAATTGTTTTTATTGTTTTTTTTTAAAATTTTTTGGAGGGGGACCAAAGGGCTTTTTTGGGTCGCTTTTTAAAAACTGTTTTTTGGGAAAGGCAGGGGGAAAAAAAGAAAAATACCCCGCCAAACCCCAGTAGGTTTTTTTTTTTTATTTTTTATTTTTTTTTAACCCCGCGATCCAAAGTTTTTGGGGGTTTTCCGGGGATTTAAATTGCTTTTTCTCTTTGGGGCCCTTTTCGATTACGGCCCCAAAATTTTCCCGTTTATATAGTTTTTTTTTTGTTGAAAAACACTTAAAAAAAAAAAAAGTGTTTTTAAAATGTTTAAAGAAATTTTTTATGCATCAATTTCTTTTTGGGCCATAAAATTTTTTTTTTTTTTTTCCATTTTTACAAGAGGGTGTGTTAAAGGGAAATTTTTTTTGGGGGGATTTAACCGGGGCATTTTTTTAATTGGGTTTCAAACTTTTGGCGGGGTTTTAAGAGTTTTTTGCTATTTTTTTTTTCCCAATTTTATTTTGGGTTTTTCTGGCCGGGGATGATAAAAATTTAAATTTTTTCTTTTTGATTGTTTTTCCTTTGGGTTTTTTTGGGCTTCCTTTTTGGGTTTTAATTTAACGGTTGGGGGAATGATTTATTGGGGGCGGTTGTTTAATTTTCCCAAAAGGGGCGCCGGAAAAACCCCAAAATTTTGGGTACTTTATTTTTTTTTTGATTTTTTTTTTGGGGCGATTGGCGTTTTTTAAAGGGGAAAGGGCGAATTTTAAATGGTTTTTTTTTTTTTTTTGGGTTTTGTTTTGTTTTTTACATGTTTTTTCAAATTTTTTTTTAACCCCTTTTTTTTTGCTTTTTTTTAAAATATTTTTACTTTTTCCCCCCCTTGGGGAATTTTTTTTAACAGCAATAAACAGATGGGTGTTAGGAAGGGAGGCAAATTTTAAATAGTTGTTTTTACTGTCTGTAATGGTGCCCTTGGGGCAAATGTCCCAAGTCTCGGGTTGCCCCCCAATGCATTTTCGGGGGCCCCTGTTGACATCACAGATTGGGCCTCGGGGGGAAGGTTGACTTTCCCCTTCCCGGAGGGGATTTTTCCCCCCTTTTTCCCCCCCCCGTTTTGATCGGGTGGGGCAAATTTTGGTTTTGGGCAAACTGCCCGGGAAAGCAGGATGGGGGGGCTCAATCTGGGGCCACCCCCGGGGTTTATAACGGGGGGGATGCGGGGCCCGCGGTAATTTTAACCCGGTTTTTCCCCTGGGCCGCGAAGTGCCGGGGGCTCGGCCCCCCCCAGCCCCCGGGGTTTGCCAGGACGTTTGGGATACGTTCCAGGGCATTAAAACCCCCAAACCCCACCTGGAAGTTTTATATGTCCCAAAAATTTGTTAAGGGGTTAAAGGAAATGCTTACTTTTAAATACTTAAAGAAATGTTTTTGTAAAAATTTTTTTACCCTTTGCCCCGTAAGTAATTTTTAAATTTTCCTTGAAAAATTCTCTTTTCATTATTTTGAACCCTTTGGGGAAATAAAAAATTTTTGGTTCCCTTTAATTTTACCTAAAAATTTTTTTAAAAGGGGGTATATTTTGTTTTTTTTGTCAGATTTGTGACAAAAAAAAAATTGGGGTTTTTTGAAATTTGGGAAAGAAAAAAAAAATTTGGGGATTCCGATTTACATTTTTTTTTTTCAAAATTTGGGGAACCCAGGGAAACTCAAAATTTTTTTATGTTTTGTTGATGCAAAAAAAGCCCCTTTTTTTTAAAGGGTTTTTCCCATGTTTAAAGTATTGCCCCTTTTTTGGGAAGGGCAAATTGAATATGCTAACCTGGACCAATGGGGCGGAAAGTTTTAGGGCAGGGGGAAAGGTTTTTTTTTATGGGTTTTTTTTTGAAACCAGTTTTTTTTTTTCCTTTAAAAATAAACTTATTTTTGGCTTGAAGGGGTCCGTGGGGGGGGTTCCTTTCTGACAGGTATCTCTATTTGGGGGACACCCTTAAAAAAAAAGGAAGGGGCTGTTAAATTTTCTGAGGCTTTCCCACTGGGCTCCCTTAAACCCAAATTTTTTAAAACAAAAAGGGTTTGTTGAATTAAAAAAAAAAAAAAGGGTTTTGGGTGAATTTTTTTTTTATAAAAACTATGTTTCCAAACGCTCAGCCCGTTTCCTACTTTTTTAAAATGTTGTCTTGGGAGAAATTAGATAAAGTTGGTTTTAAAGTGACAGGGGTTTTTTTTGGGGTTTGGGCCCGCTGTTTTTTTTGTGGCCCCAATTGCTTTTTTTTGTTTATTTTCCCCAGAGGGTCTTTGGGTTACAAAATTCCCCTTGTT
>JAODAL010068733.1:0-16681 GCA_025379985.1 Phyllomedusa bahiana
CTGGCCTGCCCCTCCAGAGAGGACAGCAGCGAGGAAACTAGGGTCGTTGTCGACTCTTGAACTTTTTCGAGTTGGCGGACTCGGACTTGGAGATCTGCGACGTTAGATTGCACTGGGCGCAGCTCCTGTCTCCAAGATTGCTGCATCTCCCTCGCCAGAAGATGGAGATCCTGTTTTGACAGCAGAAAGAAGAGGAGGGCACGGAGCTCAGGGTGCGCCGCCAGGGTGTGAGCTGCATCCTCAGGAGGGAGCAGATTCGGCATCTGAGATGAGGATGTCTCCAAAGATTTGTATAGAACTTAGTCACGCACACCTTGGGCAATTAGGGGTAGACGGGTGCAATAATGGAAAGGACATGTAAGTCCGATAACTATAGAGTATACAATATCCACTGCACACCTTATGTTGATTTGCAAAATTGATTTTAATAAACAAATAAATACAGTGAGCCAAGGATCCACACAGATATACAGTATATACTCAACAAATGTGTCTTTTTTACACCAGTATTACATAGTAAGAAGTCACAGATGTGAATGTGTGCGACGTTTCGGCTGATAGAGCCTTTTTCAAGCACATCTGTTGGATAAAAATATATAATGAGTATATATATAACAAAAAAATCAAAGAATGTATAAAAAAATAAACACAAGGGGAATAAAAACGGAGGGAGAGGGGGGAAGGGAAGCATAAAAAATAGGGAAAACCAGGGTGAAAAAAGAAAAAATGGAGGAAAAAATAAGAATCAAAGAAAGGAACAGGGACAAATAAAAGCAAAAAAGTAGGGATAATAAGAAGTGCGGAGATGCAGTAATAACTGAAGGAGAAAATAGTACTACAAAAAGAGGTACTGAAATACGTTAGTATAGTGGTTAGAGAGGCATTAAAAGAGAGTAAGTATGTTGAAGGTAAGGCAAAATAAAGGTATTCTTACCAAATGGAGTATGAGGACCTGCTGAGTAGTATATAGTATATATGCAATAGATATTTCAGCGGTACATAGAATGCTGTGGAAAGAATAAACTGATTTAGAGAGAAATGAACTAGCAGCAAAAGAGTGTAGGAAAGAGAGAAGGGAGGTTTTTTTTTTAAAAAGGCCATGCTTACCAAAAGGGAATGGCTGTAATATAGATAGTAGAGATGGAGTAATGTCTCCAATAGTATATAGCGCTATAATGAGAGAAAAAAAGAAAAGCTGTTAATAGTTGTGGATATAAGAGGGCAGAACCGCTAAGGAGAGGAAGTGCTGGGTTACCTTGAGAAGCGGGGTAATGGACCTGGCGTCCGAGGAAGTGGAGAAGCGCGCCTGTGGCTGCTGCGATGCGGGCAGCCATTAAATAGCGTGCCGCGCATGCGCAGAAAAGCCGCGGCTGCGCACTGAGGAAGAAGCTGGTGTTGCTGGTAAGGGCAGTGTGGGAAAGTCGCTCTGAGCCTGCGCCGAGGTACGGCGCAGTCGCATTGGCGGCACTAGGGAAATGAAGGCATATTGAATGTAAGCGGAATGGAAGTAGTGAAAAATATAAATGTTAAATGTAATAGAGAAGGGAGAAAGCAAACCCTGAGGATGCTAGGAGTAATAGAAGAGGAAAAAGGGGGAGGAAGGAACAGGGAAAGAAACAATATTGGAGAGAGACAGAATGAAGTGGGGAATGAGATCAGAGAAATAGTAGAAAGGGATCAAAGGAATCATAGAAATTACCCAATAGGACGCAGTCGTCATTTTATCTGCAATAGTAAACATACAGTGTCAATAGGCATACAAACTGTAATTGTATAGTACATATATCTATACATAGAGATCATATTGTAGAACTTATATCACAGTAAGTGGGGCCAATTTCACCAATGGAGAATTACAAGAAGCCGACCAGAGGGTATATAGTGTTACCAGGGGTCTATACTTTAGCTATAAGCTAGTGTGCCATTAGAGACGTACATCATATTCTCTGTTTAAACCCCTTGGCTCAAGGGTCTCTAAAGTGTGTATCCAGAATCTCTCTCGTTTTAGTAAAAGGGCTATTCGGTCACCACCACGTCTAGGCATCGGGACCTGTTCTATGACCTGGAAACGAAGTTGGGAAGGATGATGTCCGGACTCAACAAAGTGTGCCGGAATAGTCACGATTTTTGCGGATGACCCAGACTATTGCGTAAAATTCAAAAATATCCTCAACAAATGTTCTTTTGACTTAATATTGCTAACAGTGGAAACCCTACAAGCCAAACTCTCGGAATCCTCTAAAAAAAATCGAGGCTATAGAACAGCAGCTGACCACATCTATCTCCACCGATGAATGGACAAAGTTGAAAAACAAGGTATCCCAAACAATACAAGATTTCAAGAAATAAACAACAGAAAAAAAGAAACAGTTTTCTGGAGCCCAAAAGGGCTACTAAATGATACATTTTATAGGGGCTGAGAAGTGTTTTCCTACACCCGTCTCCCTTTGCCTATAATAATTATCTGGCTCTGATGTATATATCTAACACATCATATAGACCGCCTTTTTTAGGGAGAGGTCGGGGAGGACAACGATCCAAACGAAATTACAACAACGACCGGTTCGGAGGGGGAAGGGGAGGTCCCGCCCAAAAGTACCACGAGTTCAGGTGAGTCCCCACTATTTTAAATATATCCTCTCGTAATTTATCATCTCCTGAAATGTCACTTTTGATAAAGGACTTCCTTTCCCCCACATCCAATTTTCGATCCCTTCACTTTTGGAGGAAGTTTTTAAGCCTTTTTTTTTTTGCAATATTCGGCTTAAAGCACATTTTCACTTATTTTAATGACAATACCCACGGAAAAAGTTTTAAAACAATCCCCATTTTTTCCCAAATTCAAAAATTTTTTTTTTAAAAATAAGTCCAAATAAACCCCCTAAATCCCATTCCCCACCCGTGGAGATTTTATTACTTGGTTAAACAGGTTTTTTATCCAATACAAAATTTACTCAAGGAAATACAAATTCCACTCAATCTCCCCACAGAAGACACAGGCCCTACAAAAACCCCTATGCCAATTATGAATTACAAAAAAACCCCAGCAGAAAAGGGGGGGGGCAATTGTAGTTATGACACGAACATGTCCCAACGAGTTAACCTAATTGTCAATGGGGACATTACATCCCCTAGACAAAGATCCCTCCCCAGAACCCGTCCCCTTATAAAAAATCTAAACGAACAATACATAGATCTTGGAATTATAGACAGTCTGACAGCTGAATTCCTCACAAACCACCATCCCATTACGCCCGTTTTCTACGTACTACCTAAAATACACAAGGCCCCCAATTAAACCCCAGGGAGCCCAAATTGGGCTCCAGGACTCCTTTACCCCCCCCCCTTTGCCCATCCATTGAGAAGATTCTCACACCGCTATAGATTTAAAACCCATCATTTTACGGATACAGGTGACTTTCTGACTAAAATTAATAATATCTCCCAGCATGAAACCAATCCCTCTTTAATGGGATGAACGGTTTTTTTAAACAAAATAAGTCACTTAAAAGGGGACTAGCCGTAGATAAATTCCTCAACAGAATCTTTTTCAAACTGAAGCAAAAAAAATTTCTTATGGATGTTCATCCTTGTTTTCCCCAAAACAATTTTTTTATGTTTCAAGATCATTTTACATCAATGTAAAGGCCCGCGTGGGGAGCAATAGGGCTCCCCTTACGAAAAATTTTTATGGTTTTCGAAAAAGAATACATTTACGGATCGCAAATTTCCCAAACTCATTCCGTATCGGGCTTATACATTGATGATATTTTTTTGTTTTTGGGGACGGCCCCCTTTCCTCTTACCCCAATTTTTCCCTATTTTAACATCTCTTAAAGGGTTACAATTCACCTTCACTATGGCACAACCGGTACACTTTTTGATACAGTTTTTTTTCCGGAACAAGGCCACCTCAGTACCGACATCTACCAGAAACCCATGACGCAACGGGTTTTTCATTTCCCTAGTAAATCACGCACCCAGTACCAAGAAAAGCTTACCACAGTCACAGTTCAAACGTGTAGAACGTATAGTTCTAAATCCGGACGTAAGGGAAACCAATCAATGAATGTCCAAAACGTTTCACAAAAAGAGGGTATCCTGCTAAATACTAGAGAGGCCCAAAAACACACCGCCACCATAGAGACCAATAGACATAATACAAAAAACGTCACGCATTCCTTAATCCTGAAAGTATATCCCTTCCCCCAAAGGTACAACAATTGTACGCAAGCATGGGAATTTTATCCCGGGGTTACCCCCTAATTACCGAATTCCGTTTCCCCCTTACATGCCCCAAAAAAGTCGTAATTCGGATCATTAGTTAGGGAGATGTAGGGTCCCCAGAGCTAGAACTCGGGCAAAGACCTTTTCCCCTCCCCCGAAGGGGATTTTCCTGCCAAGCTGTGCTCAGTGTTGTCAGGACCAAAGGTGGTCATTTCCCACCCCCGGGCGGGGCAACTTTTTTCCATAAAAGGGTTTTTTCACGTGCAGGTCCCAATTTTTTTGTTTTTCTATTAAGTGCCCATGTGGGTTTGCCTGTGGGGCGATACCCCAAACCCAAATTTAAAGGGTTATCTCAAACACAAGTCAAAAATAGAGTAAAGAGACCCCGTTGCCCATTCCGGGACACTTTTTTGAGTCCCCGGGCATCATCCTTCCCAACTTCGTTTTCCCGGTCATAGAACAGGGGCCATGCTAGAGTGGGGGGGACCGAAAAGCCCTTTTACTAAAACGAGAGAGATTCTGGATACACACTTTTGGCCCCTTTACCAAAAGGGGTTTTAAAAAGAGAAAATTTTTTAGTCTCTAATGGTACCTACTTATAGAAGTATATACCCCCGGTAACACTATATACCCCTGGGCGGCTTCTTGAAAAAATTTCCATTGGGGGAAATTTGGCCCCCCTTACGTGATATAAGTTTCCATATGATCTTTGTATAGAATATGTAATACAATTACATTTGTATGCCCATTGAAAATATATGTTTACTATTGCAGAAAAAAAGACATGCGTCCTATTGGGGTAATTTCTATGATTCCTTTGATCCCTTTTTATATTTCTTGACTCATTCCCCATTCATTCTGTTCTCCCAATTTGTTTCTTTCCCTGTTCCTTTCCCCCCCTTTTTTCCCCTTTTATTTCTCCCAGCTCCTCAGGGTTTTCTTTCCCCTTTTATTACATTTAAAAATTTATTTTTTCACTACTTCCTTCCGCTTACATTCAAAATGCCTTCATTTCCTAGTGCCGCCCAAAGCAACTCGCTTACCTCGGGGGCAGGGTCAGAGGACTTTTCCCCCACTGCCCTTTCCAGCACACCATTTTCCTCAGTGCGCAGCCGGGCTTTTTTGGCATGCGCGGCCCTATTTAATGGGTGCCCCCACGCAGCAGCCACAGGCGGCTTCTCCACTTCCTCGGGGCCAGGTCCCTTTCCCCCCTTCTCAAGGTAACCCAGCACTTCCTCTCTTTAGCGGTTTTTGCCCTCTTATATCCACAACTATTAACAGCTTTTCTTTTTTTCTCTCATTATAGCGCTACATACTATTGGAGACATTACTCCATCTCTACTATCTATATTTCAGCCATTCCCTTTTGGTAAGCATGGCCTTTTTTAAAAAAAATGCTCCCTTCTCTCTTTCCCACACTCTTTTGCTGCTAGTTCATTTCTCTCTAAATCAGTTTATTCTCTTCACAGCATTCTATGTACCGCTGAAATATCTATTGCATATATACTATATACTACTCAGCAGGTCCTCATACTCCATTTGGTAAGAATAGCTTTATTTTTCCTTACCTTCAACATACTTATTCTCTTTTAATGCCTCTCTGAACACTATACCGACGTATTTCAGTACCTCTTTTTGTAGTACTATTTTCTCCTTCAGTTATTACTGCATCTCCGCACTTCTTATTATCCCTACTTTTTTGCTTTTATTTGTCCCTGTTCCTTTCTTTGATTCTTATTTTTTCCTCCATTTTTTCTTTTTTCACCCTGGTTTTCCCTATTTTTTTCTGCTTCCCTTCCCCCCTCTCCCTCCGTTTTTCTTCCCCTTGTGTTTCTTTTTTTCTCCCTTCTTTGATTTTTTTTGTTATATATATACTCATTATATATCTTTATTCAACAGATGTGCTTGAAAAAGGCTCTATCTGCCGAAACGTCGCACACATTCACATCTGTGACTCCTTACTATATAATACTGGTGTAAAAAAGACACATTTGTTGAGTATATACTGTATATCTGTGTGGATCCTTGGCTCACTGTATTTATTTGTTTATTAAAATCAATTTTGCAAATCAACATAAGGGGTGCAGTGGATATTGTATACTCTAGAGGATGTCTCCAAAGGCCCGCGGGAGAAGGAAGGCAGGGGTCCACAGGCATCCCCCTGGTGTGGGGGGCTGGCGCCCCAGGTAGAGGTGTTGGGGCTGGATGCCCATGTTACAGTATCTCGGTTTGGGCTGTTCCTTTGGGCTCCGGTGCCGCCCGGGGGAACCACCGGGGTCAGAGCGGCAGGGAGGCCCCCAATCCCAGACACCGAAGGCGAGGAACCGAAGTCCCTGTCTCTCGGCCCCGAAGCCCCGCCACCACCCCAAGCCACGGTGGCCCCGCAAGACTATTTGCACCCTCCGAGTCTTCCATCATTAGGGGGCTAGAAATGCGGATGGTGTCCTCCAAAGGGTCAGTTGTGTGGGTCACCCCAGAGGACCGGTGACCATTCCTAGGTGGAGGATGACAGCTCACCACAGAGCCCTCCGACACTACCGGTGCCGATTGGGCTCCCCGTCAAATGTCCTGCTGCAACATTTCAATGTCCATCGGGTTGGTAGATGGGCTAGGCCCGGGCATTCTCCCATCTGCCAGGGGGCTCAGGGGCTCTGGGCTTTCAGAGGGGGATGATACCTGACCCCTGTCCTCACGTGCGCGGCAATGCGGCTCTGGGAGGTCCGTGCCCGGCGGCCCTAGGGCTCAGTTCTCAGGTCCCCCGGCCATATCCTGAGGGTTCTCAGCAGCCCAGTTGTGGGAAATATTGAGAGGAGTATGCGCCTCATGCTCCTCCTGCATAGTGGGAGATGCAGTCTCTATAGTGGAGGGGGCTGCGGCTCCTGCCCGCTGTGACGTTTGTGACTCCCTGTTCACCGCCGGCCCGGGAGTATCATCTGTTAGGGCCGCCGCGGAGGATCGCCGAGTTCCCCTCCCGCACTGACCTGACTGTGGCGGCCTCGTGGGTCCTTGCTGCAGGCGCGGAGTCGTCTCCTCTCTCGCGGTCGGCGCCTTAGATCCGGCGCGTTGATTCTGGGGAGCCGACGGGTCAGGCATCGCTCCCGCATCCCGCGGGTATTTTCTCGGCCGCTGGGGTCCCGGCTGGGAAAGCCCCTTTTCTGCAGATGCCGCTGACAGGGCTGCAGCGGGAGGTTCCTGGTGTGTGTGCCGCTCCGCTCCGGCCGAGCTGCAAGATGGCACCTGGCGCTCTGATGCGCGGGAAGGAGAGCCGTCCTCTCTTAGGTGCTGCAGGGGTGCAAAAAAGTTCTGGATACAGAGGCCTGGCGGTTCCGGAGCCGGTCCAGAGGCAGTGGGAGGTTTTTTGCCCTTGTTTCTGCCTATCTTGAAGGTCTCCAGCCTCAGAAAAAGCTATCCCTCCGGAGGAGCTCCTGCTCAAGACGTCCTGCTTCTTACATGGTAAGCCACGCCCCCCCCTCACCGTTTTTTTTTTAATCATTATTTTTTAAACTAATACCCAACCCTCAAAAAACTGTCACTGGTGCAATAAAACTTCTTGCTTGTATGTAAGTTATACTTACAAGCTCACAGATAGGTGCTTACTGCTCCCACAATGCTGGAGGTCATACTACCACGCCTGGAGAATATACTATAATCAGCTCAAATTTGGCTTAAAGGCATTGTCTTGTTACAAGGATTGATTTTTATGTTAAAGATCTTGCAAAAACAAGTCACTTTGCAATATGTGTCCATTAACAGTGTCCTACCTATTCCTAGATATCCCCTCTTGTATGGACTGCATCAGCTCCTCAGGTCACTATAGTTACAGACCTGTTTGATCTCTCATGATAGGCTGCCAGCACTGGTTGCTATAGTTACAGACCTGGCTTCTACTGCAGCCAGTAAACAGGCCCCTGAATTCAAAATGAAACCAAGAAAACAGGACTGAGGTAAGAGGAATCAATGTAGTGAGACAACCCCTTTATGATACTGGAAAGTCTGAATAGCTCTTGGTCAACAGCAGTAAATGTGCAAAAAAATGTTCAAAAGAGGAAAAACAGATCTTCCATTCAGTAAAAAAATAAAGTAAAAATACTCCTAATACTATTAGAAATTATTTGAAATGTGTCAGACATGAGATTAGAAAATACAAGTAAACCACATGATGACAATCCAAAGCTATTGTAAGGGTTCAGTGGATCCTCTGGACCACCGCAAGCGATGATAGTTAAGCCACGCCAGGGAGCGGAGTCTAAGTAGCCCCCGGTTTACACCAGAGCCCGCCACAAAGCAGGATGGACTTGCTGCGGCGTGAAGCTACCAGGTCGCTACCCCTGACGAGACTTGCTTGCGGTGGTGGCTGGGGTACTGCATGGTATAGAATCGTAATCCAGAGGTGTAGTCAGGGACAGGCAGGAGGTCAGGATAGGCGGAAGAGGTTCGTGGTCAGAGACAGGCAGAAGGTCAGGGCAGGCGGCAAACAGGCAAGGTGAGGAAACGAAGCGGAACGGACTGGTACACGGGTAATCAGACAGGACTCTCCAACACTGTAGACTAGGCAAACGCACACCAACAATCTGGCAGAGAGTGCTGGGGCGTATTCCTTATATAGGACCAGCGGCCGGCAATTGACCAAATTACCGCCGTACGGGCCCTTTAAATCCAGACCAGCCGTCACGCGTGCGCCCTAAGGAACGGGTACATGCGCGGCGGCCGGGGCAGGCAGGAGCTGCATGCACCGGAGCGTGGACGGGTAAGTGGCCCGGCGCCGGACCTCGGGTGGCAGGGGGATGTCGCGGGGAGACTCGGCACCCGCGCCGGACCCCATGCGTGCAGGGGGGCGGGGGCAACGGCACCCGCGCCAGCCCTCATGACAGTTATAGCTCGGTCATGTGCTTTATTTGTATTTTCTGATCTCATGTCTGAGACATTCAAAATAATTTCTATTAAAACAGGAGTATTTTTACTTTATTTTTTACTGCATGGAAGATCTGTTTTTAACGATTTTGAAAATTTCTTTAAAGGGGTTTTGCCACGATGTAATGTTGACATGGGATCCTCCAAAATGGGTATTTAATCACTTTTCTAAATATATGTGATTACAAAAAGTGAAGCCTGTGAGAGCGACAGCATTGCTCAGTCCCCCTTAGTTTCCTGAGAGTTTACATTAGATATGACCAGGAGCTGATCTGGCTGGGTTTGTGCTATATGAACGTCTTATCCAATGACAGGGGACATGAAGGAGCTTGCAAGGGACTGTGGAGAAATATCCTGTCTTTTGTATAGAGAATCCACTGGTTCTAATGTAATTATTTGTGCAGACATTGTAGACGCTCCCTGCCACTCTGCTCAGTCCCCCTTCCTCTCCTCAGTGACTCAGCATGCTGAGTTAATTTTGTCTCCTGATCAGATAACAGGTAAGGAACTGACTTCTTGGCAAAACCCCTTTAATGCTTACAAGCTGTTGTCTCTGTGTGTATGTGAGGAGTAGCACTATTTTTGACCATAATATACTTATACAGGACATTTTTATTAGTTTACCTCTCTGTAGGCTTCATCTCTAATTTTCAGTTGTGCCTTAGCTAGTGGGGGGAGGCTAGCTGTTATGATGTTTCCCTTGTACTGTGCATGCCAATAAGCTAAGCGTGCATGTGTTCACAACAGGGAGACACGAATAAGCTGTTGCTTACACCCACTGGCATCAACTTATCTCTCAGGAGAAAAATTGATTTGGCGATGTTAAAAAATCCAGCATGCCTTGAAACAAACCTGTCAGCTGGGAAGAGAATATGATGGAGAGAAGCTGAGCTCTGTGTTATATAGGGTTATATGAAAGAGGAGAGAAGCTGAGCTCTGTGATATATAGGGTTATATTATAGAGGAGAGGAGCTGAGCTCTGTGTTATATAGGGTTATATGACAGAGGAGAGAAGCTGAGTTCTGTGATATATAGGGTTATATGAAAGAGGAGAGAAGCTGAGCTCTGTGATATATAGGGTTATATGAAAGAGGAGATAAGCTGAGCTCTGTGATATATAGGGTTATATGAAAGAGGAGAGAAGCTGAACTCTGTGATATATAGGGTTATATGGAAGGAGGAGAGAAGCTGAGCTCTGTGATATATTGGGTTATATGATAGAGGAGAGAAGCTGAGCTCTGTGTTATATAGGGTTATATGATAGAGGAGAGGAGCTGAGCTCTGTGATATATAGGGTTATATGAAAGAGGAGAGAAGCTGAGCTCTGTGATATATAGGGTTATATGGTAGAGGAGAGAAGCTGAGCTCTGTGATATATAGGGTTATATGATAGAGGAGAGGAGCTGAGCTCTGTGATATAAGGGTTATATGATAGAGGAGAGATGCTGAGCTCTGTGATATATAGGGTTATATGATAGAGGAGAGAAGCTGAGCTCTGTGATATATAGGGTTATATGGTAGAGGAGAGAAGCTGAGCTCTGTGATATATAGGGTTATATGATAGAGGAGAGGAGCTGAGCTCTGTGATATATAGGGTTATATGATAGAGGAGAGAGGCTGAGCTCTGTGATATATAGGGTTATATGATAGAAGAGAGAAGCTGAGCTCTGTGATATATAGGTTATATGATAGATGAGAGAAGCTGAGTTCTGTGATATATAGCGTTATATGATAGAAGAGAGAAGCAGAGCTCTGTGATATATAGGGTTATATGATAGAGGAGAGAAGCTGAGATCTGTGATATATAGGGTTATATAGAGGGAGAGAAGCTGAGCTCTGTGATATATAGGGTTAAATGATAGAGAAGAGGAGCTGAGACTCTGGATATATGGTTATAATAAGATGGAGGGAGAGAAGCTGAGCTCTGTGATATATAGGTTATGTGATAGAGGAGAGAAGCTGAGTTCTGTGATATATAGGGTATGTGATAGAGGAGAGAAGCTGAGCTCATGTGATATATAGGCTTATATCAAAGAGGAGAGGAGCTGAGATCTGTGTTATATAAGGGTTATATGGATAAGGAGAGAAGCTGATCTCTGTGATATATAGGTTATATGATAGAGGAGAGGAGCTGAGATCTGTGATATATAGGGTTATATGATAGAGGAGAGAAGCTGAGCTCTGTGATATATAGGGTTATATGATAGAGGAGAGAAGCTGAGCTCTGTAATATATAGGATTATATGATAGAGGAGCTGAGCTCTGTGATATATAGGGTTATATTATAGAGGAGCGAAGCTGAGCTCTATGATATATAGGGTTATATGACAGAGGAGAGAAGCTGAGCTCTGTGATATATAGGATTATATGATAGAGGAGCTGAGCTCTGTGATATATAGGGTTATATTATAGAGGAGAGAAGCTGAGCTCTGTGATATATATGGGTATATGACAGAGGAGAGAAGCTGAGCTCTGTGATATATAGGATTATATGATAGAGAGAAGCTGAGCTCTGTGATATATAGGGTTATATGATAGAGGAGCTGAGCTCTGTGATATATAGGGTTATATGATAGAGGAGCTGAGCTCTGAGATATATAAAATTTTATTTGATAGAAGAGCTGAGCTCTGTTATATATAGGGTTATATGACAAAGGAGAGAAGCTGAGCTCTGTGATATATAGGGTTATATGATAGAGGAGCTGAGCTCTGTGATATATAGGATTATATGATAGAGGAGCTGAGCTCTGTGATATATAGGGTTATATGATAGAGGAGAGAAGCTGAGCTCTGTGATATATAGGATTATATGATAGAGAAGCTGAGCTCTGTGATATATAGGGTTATATGATAGAGGAGAGAAGCTGAGCTCTGTGATATATAGGATTATATGATAGAGGAGCTGAGCTCTGTGATATATAGGGTTATATGACAAAGGAGAGAAGCTGAGCTCTGTGATATATAGGGTTATATAATAGAGGAGCTGAGCTCTGTGATATATAGGATTATATAGATAGAGGAGCTGAGCTCTGTGATATATAGGGTTATATGACAGAGAGAGAAGCTGAGCTCTGTGATATATAGGATTAATATGATAGAGGAGCTGAGCTCTGTGATATAAGGGTTATTTTATATTGGAGAGAAGCTGAGCTCTGTGATATATAGGATTATATGACAGGAGAGAGAAGCTGAGCTACTGTGATATATAGGATTATATTGATAGAGAGAAGCTGAGCTCTGTGATATATAGGATTATATGATAGAGGAGCTGAGCTCTGTGTGATAATAGGGTTATATGATGAAGGAGCTGAGCTCTGTGATATATAGGGTTATATGATGAAGGAGCTGAGCTCTGTGATATATAGGGTTATATGATGTAGGAGCTGAGCTCTGTGATATATAGGGTTATATGATGAAGGAGCTGAGCTCTGTGATATATAGGATTATATGATAGAGGAGCTGAGCTCTGTGATATATAGGTTATATGATAGAGGAGAGAAGCTGAGCTCTGTGATATATAGGATTATATGAAAGAGAGAAGCTTGACTCTGTGATATATAGGGTTATATGATAGAAAGAGAGAAGCTGAGCTCTGTGATATATAGGATTATATGATAGAGGAGCTGGCTCTGTGATATATAGGGTTATATGACAAAGGAGAGAAGCTGAGCTCTGTGATATATAGGGTTATATGATAGAGGAGAGGAGCTCTGTCATATATAGGAATATATGATAGAGGAGCTGAGCTCTGTGATACATAAGGGTTATATGATAGAGAGGAGAAGCTGAGGTCTATAATATATAGGGTCATATGTCAGAGGGAGAAGCTGACTCTGTGATATATAGGGTTATATGATAGAGGAGAGAAGCTGAGCTCTGTGATAATATAGGGATATATGAAGAGGAGAGAAGCTGAGCTCTGTGATATATAGGGTTATATGAAAAGGAGAGAAGCTGATGCTCTGTGATATATAGGGTTATATGATAGAGGAGCTGAGCTCTGTGATATATAGGAATATATGATAGAGGAGCTGAGCTCTGTGATATATAGGGTTATATATTATAGAGGAGAGAAGCTGAGCTCTGTGATATATAGGGTTATATGATAGATGAGAGAGGCTGAGCTCTGTGATAAATAGGGTTATATGATAGAGGAGAGGAGCTGAGCTCTGTGATATATAGGGTTATATGACAAAGGAGAGATGGGTTTCTCTGCTCCCCGTTTTGCCAGTTTGTGCCCCTGACAGGAGTACTGTCAGTGCTGCCCTGATGGTGCCCAAGTCAAAAAGAAGGAGCGGATAGGATGTCGCATAGGCAATGTAAGTGATGGTCTCGGCTCTTGGCCCAAACTATGCATCCAATTTACTATGCCTGATAAAGGATTACTAACCTGAAATGTCAATTTATACTTTATGCCAACATTTACATTGGCAATGTTTGATGTAGCAAGAATTGGTAATAAAAATGTATTTAAAGCATATTCCAATGTTAGGCCCGGTTCACATCTGCATCAAAGGCTCCTTCAGGAGCCAACCTTGCAGATACCAGCATGCGGCACTATTTTTTCCGTTCAAATAACAGACACCATGATAGTAATCTGATGGACACCCATGTAGTCAATGGGGTCTGTGGGGTGCTGGTGGTGTCCATCATGTAACAGATCTGGCACTGATGTTATTTTCATTTTTCCTGTGATCCAAAAGAAAAATGGAAATCACAATGCGGGTATGGGCCAGTGCGTTTTGTCATTCTGTTTCTGTGTAGTGTTGGGTGTACACCCACATGGGAATGTGCACCCTGCCACACTGAATTCCTTCATTAAGGAGATTGTCACCAAACACATGCACTCTAAGGGCGACATGTCCAAAAAGTGGCGTATCTATGCCAGTTTTAGGCGCATTAAATCAGTGTAAAGTGCGCCTGAAAGTCCGATACTTTCTAAAAATTGGCGTCAGGTATACCTTGCATAGATTACTTAATGCGCCTAAAATGGCACATCATATCACAAAAAGGCGCATTGTATGCAAAAAAGGGGAATTGTATCAAAAAAAGGGGAATTGTATAAAAAAAGGGGGCATTGTATCAAAAAGGGGGCATTGTATCAAAAAGGGGGCATCGTATCAAAAAAGGGGGCAACGTATCAAAAAAGGGGGCATTGTTTCAAAAAGAGGGCATTGTATCCAAAAAAGGGGGCATTGTATCAAAAAGGGGGCATTGAATCAAAAAAGGGGGCATCGTATCAAAAAAGGGGGCATTGTATCAACAAGGGGGGCAGTTTATCAAAAAAGGGGCAATGTATCAAAAATGGGGCAGTGTATCAAAAAGGGGGCATTGTATCAAAAATGGGGCAGTGTATCAAAAAGGGGGCATTGTATCAAAAATGGGGCAGTGTATCAAAAAGGGGGCATTGTATCAAAAATGGGGCATTGTATCAAAAAGAGGGCATTGTATCAAAAAAGAGGGGCATTGTATCAAAAAAGGGCGCATTGCATCAAAAAAGGGCGCATTGCTCAACACTCGGCACATAGCATATCATTGGTAGTATATGGTGTGCGTCTATTGAGGCCCATTGCCTGACGGGGGCGCATAACATATGTAAGGCGCCTCAATAGGCGCATTTCGCGACGGGGGGGCACACAGCGCACCATATTTAGGCGTATTACAAAGTGTCATTCCCGGCGTATAATGCGCCTAATTTTGGTGTACGATAGTCCATTTATAACAAGAATATGGCGTAAAAAGTGGGTTTGCTGCAAAATAGAACAAAAAACTGGTGTTGCCGTGTTGGGACATGTCGCCCTAAATATCTACCGCCTCAGAAAAGCTTCATCAGCTAATGCTTCAATGCGACCCTTCCTAGACTAGACAATAAAGGTATGTTCTGTGGCACGTACAGTACATCGTGTGTTTCGTTAGCTCGCGCTAATACGCGCATACCCCTGCGTTGCAGGGGCGGCTGGCAGCTCGTTGGCCTCATTGACATGCATTACTCGCTGCGCGTATTCACCGCAAATAATTGACATGTCACTTATCTCCCCGTTCGTACAATATAATCATATTGTACGAACGGGGAGAGGAGGTGTAATCCATAGTTCCCTATGAGAGCTATGGATCACCGTAATTATGGAGCACTTTTCCCCACGTATTAAGTGCAGTACGGCGCAAAATAAGCCGCGTGAACATACCCTAACACTTGTCCCTGCCACTCCTAAATTCCGAACTTTATTATAGATGTGTGATTTCCTGTCTTTTAATGTACAGTGCCCATGATGTATACTGAAAACCTATAATTATTCAAATACGTATTACAGGATGTGTTACACTATGGCCAGGTCTGGCACGTAGACTGCCAGAGGAAATGCAGGATTATAAATAACCTGCTACCTTAATAAGTAATGCTTACCACCATCTTCCGACTTTGCTCCTTCTAAATACAAGAATATATTGTCAGTGTTTATTCCATACACCTACAGTTCACAAGACTCTGCTTCATTTTTTTCGTGGTTTCACTAAAATATTCCCTTGCTGATTGATTTAAGATGCAGATAAATTGCTATCACTTGTTTTTTTATGGTTAGTTTATTTCAGCTGGGTTCTTACATTGCAATAATGCTGTGTACAGATAACGTTTTTTGCCGCAGTTTTCTGCAGTGATTTAGGAAAACCCAGGCAAACGTAATTTGAATGCAACATTACTGCAGTGTTGAAACTGGGACTAAAGGTATTGCCCAGCAAAAAAAAAAAAAAAACAGTACCCACCTCCTTGATTTTCTGCTAATATCCAGTTTCCAGTCCGGTCCTGACACAAAAAATGCCCACAAATTCAACTGTTTGCAGCAAAAACCCCCCCAAAACAGGATTAACTAAGGAAATTCCCGTGTTAGACAGGGGCGGAAAAGGGAGTTTACCACCAGGAACCATTGAAAGGGAAGGGGAAAAGGGAAAAAATGATAACTTTTAGTTTTGGGGAAAAAAAAAATTAAAATGAATTTCTGCTCAACAAAATAAAGTGTATACTTACCTCCTCCAGTCTTCTGTTTACTTTCTTCTTCTTCCAAACGGGAAATCCCGCGCAGCCCCTGTTGGTTTCAGTAATCACAGAGCGTTCAAATTTTTGAACAGGATTCAGAGAGTGGGAATGACTGTGCAGCCCAAACACAGCGGGGATCCCCTTTGAAAAAAAACATAAGTTGAAGAGAAAAAAGTAGGGGGCTTATGCTGCCCCTTGAGCAGGGGTTATGGAGAAAGAAAATGAGCTCTGTGATATATAGGGTTTTATAATGGAGAAGAGAAGAGCTTGTGATATATAGGGTTATATATAAGGAAGAACTGCTTGTGATAATGGGTTATAGATAAGGGGGAAAAAGAGCCTGTGATATTAGGTTTATGAAGGGAAAAGCGACCTGGAATATAGGGGTTTTAAAGAAGAGGAGAAAATGGGGCCCGTGATATTAGGGTTATAGATAGAGGAAAAAGCTGACTCTGTATATATAGGGTATTGTAGAGGGAGAATGAGCTCTGTGGGTTAATGATGAGGAGAGAA
>JAODAL010068734.1:0-16681 GCA_025379985.1 Phyllomedusa bahiana
CCCCTCCCTCCTCTCTCCCTCTCTCTCTCTCCTCTCTCTCTCTCTACTCTCTCTCTCTCTTTTAAAAATTTATAATATATATAATATTAAAATATATATAATATATATTATAATAATAATTTTAATATAATTTCATTCACCGGGAGAATCCAACAAAGAAGCAAGACCCTGAGATTTCCGCAGCGTCAAAAAAAAGTTGCCATTGTTTTTTAGAAATAGTGGTGCCAGGGTAATGTGTCATGTGACATTTGACACACGGGAGCGGGGACGATGCCCAAACCCCTGCAGCGGCAGAAATTTTCCCTTTAACAAAAACGATTGCATGGGAACGTGACATCACCCACCGTTCTTGGATGCTAGACAAGCTATCCAGTGTACAGGAAAGCTGGGTGATGCCACATTCTCCACAACAACAAGCATTACAATGATGGGATAGCTCATACATCCAACTCCCCGTTTTTGGGTTGGGGGGGGTTTCCCACTAAGGGGGGGGGGTCACCTCCCGCCCCCCCTGGAAAAGCCCAGCAACCACCCGCCGCCAGCAGGGGTTCTTTAAGTGACTGCGGCACCGGACTAGCGCCATGGCGCTGCTACGGCACCGCCAGGCTATTCCTACAGGCGGGCGAGGCAGGCGCCGCTCACCAGAGGGGATGCCACGGCCGCCCGCCCACCTCACCCACCTCACCCACCTGGCGATTCTCACTGACTTGTGTGGCCGCGGCCGCACAGAGTCAGTCAGCAGCTGCACGCTCTGTGCGGCTAGTCGTACAGGGAGGAGGCAGGAGGGGTCGTTTCCCTCCATTTTTCCCCCTTTTTGTACAGCGTTCGGCGAACGCTTGCACCACGCCGTGTGCAGGGGGTGTGACCAGGGATGTCTCACACCCCCCTACGCGGGGTCTCCTGGGTCGGAATCGCGGGGCCCAGGAGATCCCGAAGGGGGGCGCAATGCGGGAACCTAGTGAGGAAAAGTAGTTTTTTATTATTTTTTTTTTTCTTAAGGTCACTATCTGGCATAATGGCATCCCCGGGTTTAAAAGGGGGCCTTTTGGGCTAAAGGGGCACTACCTGGCTAAAAGGGGGCATTGACCGGGTACAAGGTGCACGCCTGGCTACAAGGGGCACTCCCTGGTTAAAAGGGGGAACTACCTCTATGGGGGGCACTACCTGGCTAAAGGGGGCACTACCTGGTAGGGGGGAAAAACTGGCTGTAAGGGGCACTACCTGGTATGGGGGCCTACCAGCTACAAGGGACACTACCGGGGTATAGGGGGTTATTGCCCGGGGCTATGGGGGCACTAACGGGCTACAGGGGGCACTCCGGCTATAAGGGGCATTCCCGGGTTTTAAGGGCACTATGCTGTAAGGGGCACTACCGGCTGAAGGGGGCACTACCTGGCTACAAGGGGACTATTTGGGCTGTAAGGGGCACTCCCTGGCTAAAGGAGGCACTCCCTGGCTATAAAGGGGCACTCCGGGCTATAAGGGGCTTGACCGGGCTATAAGGGGGCTTTTGCCCCTGGCTATAAGGGGCATTGACCTGGCTATAGGGAGCATCGACATGGCTATAGGGGGCATCGACCTGTCTATAACGGGAACTACCTGGCTATAGGGGCTACTACCTGGATAAAGAGGGCTACTACCTGGATAAAGGGGGCTACTACCTGGCTATAGGGGGCACTACCTGGCAATAAGGGGCACTACCTGGCTAGAGGGGACATCTACCTGGCTAGTGGGGGCAACAACCTGGCTTTCTTCCGAGCCGTTATGCATTTAGGGGGAGGGGGGTGGCTTTTTAAGGGCGTGACTCATAAAAAAATGGGGTGATCTGCAAATTTTTTCCCGCCCCTTCAAACTCCCACTTTCCCACTTAAAAAATTTGGGGCAAATGGGTATGTGTCCAGCTGTGAAGAGTAAAAAAATAATGTTTTTTACCATGTTACAAGCACTGTACTATATACAGTACATGTCTGAGAATGATGATGCAAGGGTTTACAGGGCAGGGCTGGACAGTGCTAGGAGGATTAGGGGGCGTATGCAGGGAAGTCCTAGATTGTAACTGCAGTGCAGAGTGAGACTTTTATAGATGCTTGAGAACCACTGACACTCCCACAAGAAGGAAGTTTCACTGCAAAAAGGGGATCATATGATAGATGAATAAAGAGGCAAAAGAAAAAGGAACACATGGAGGAAGTAAAATATCTTTACTTTTCCACAAAAATGCTTTTTAAAGTGTTCTATGAAATCTTGAAACTCTTGGATATCCCCTTCAAGAGAGACTGCATAACCCACATGCCCCATTTTGGATGTCACACTGCTTTAATACAAAGCCACACACCCTTCCATAACTGTGTAACAGCTGTGAAGGGAAGTTGATTGGGGAATATGGCATCACCCAGCTTTCCTGGACGATGTCTATCCAGCATCTAGAGAAAGTTGGTGATGCCACAACAATCAGCTTTCTTCAATAGCCAGCCAGCTCCTCTGCACCCAATGACGTCAGGGCACTCTCCCACCACTACTATAATAAGAGGAGCTGGCAGCCATTTGGTTGCTGGTTGCGAAAGAGTGACTGTCTCTCCCACAGGTCTAAGAGATCTTCTCTCTTTGTACGTCTCCCGGAGACCTACAGATTAACGGACATAATAATTGTATAGATTGGAATCTTACATACAAGGCGAATTATGTGTACTTATTTTTATTTTTTGTATAAAAAAATAAGGTGAACAATTTCTACTGGGAAATGTTTCAATTTTTATTTAACTGGGTTTTTACTTTTATTTGTCCCACTATGGGACTACACTATGTGATCACTTTTAATATAGATCAGTACATTATTATGTATTATGTCTATTACAGGCAGCCTATTACACTCTGTCTCTGACAGGGCCTAATAGACATTATGCACGGCAGAAGCTACCATGGCAACCATCAGCATCCCGCAATCACGTTTGCGGGGTGCTGAAGGTTAGACAGAGGAAGACCGCACCATCCAAACACTTCTTAAGACACTTGCCAACTTTTCAAAGAGCCTGGGAGGATTCCATGGAACCTAGGGGGTTTAATGACTGGGATCGGAGCTAGTTCTGTTCTTGGTTTCTGCAGTGGGAGCTCGGCTGTACATTACTGCCAGCTCCAAATGAGGAAGATGTGGGCCCATCTCTTCCGGGAGCCTGTAAGGTCTCCCCTTTTTTCCAAACGATCTGGGAGAGGGGGCAGATATGTTCTAAATGGTACAGATAGGCAGAAGGTAATAGTATATGGGAAAGAAAAGTCAACCTGATTGGTAGGTGTCTATTTTCTAGGACCCTCAGAGTCTCCTAAAGCTAAGAGGCTGAGATAACAGTTTTGCAGTTTTTGCAGAGTGTTGGGTCAAGGGTGGCTTTATGGGACTTCTGGTTCCGGCGCTCGTGATGTAGGAGCATGGGCCACGAGCTCCGCAGGCATCATCTTTAAATCTGCAATTTAAACTGCACTTACATCGCCCGACAGCCCCAGCGTGATCCGGGGGACGAGAGGGAGTGAACCGCAGCAGATATCCCGTCCAGAGATCTTGGAGAAAGAGGACGAGTGCTGAGCAAGGACCCGTTGCTGAGAGGTGGCTGAGACGCGCCATCTTTCCCGCCGCTGAACCCGGGCGCTGCAGAAGAGGTGCGGAGGATCTCATCAGCTGTCGGCAGTGAGCTGGGTCAGAGACCAGAAGAGTGCTCGATCAGAGCACAGAAGCGACAGGGGCACCCTACAGCCAAGACACCGGACCGGCACAGACACTCTGAGCGGCGGGAGGGAAGCAGCGCAGCAGCCGCAGAAGTCGGAGCGGTGAGAGGAGGTGAGCGGTGCTGCGCCTTCTGCCCCGCAGATCTAGCCTGAGAAGACCCCAGACTCTGAAGGTGAAGGTGAGCGGGAGACAGTTAGCAGTGAGTGGGCAACGGGGCTGCCGAGGTGTTGGAGCCACAGACTACAGCTGCAGTTACAGTCACAGCAAGAGACAGGGAGGTGCTGCAGCATCTCACCGCACGCGGCAGGCAGCCATCTTAAACACTTTGCCCACCTGTACTGCATTATACGTCCATAAAGAGCTCCCTCTGGCCCTCTCTGTGCACGGCTCTCAGGCCAACACAGAGATTATCATCATCCCGGCGCGCTGAATGACAGCGGGGGAAAAAAAAATAGTGACTCACTGACCTGCATTATATCCCCACAGGGGAAGAAGAGAAAAAAGAGTGGCTGCTGATTAAATCTACCTAAGCGCATAGGCAAGGGAGGAGGTGTCTCAATTATACTCATCCCTACACACTTCGCTATATCTAGCTCCATAAGTGATAACGCATTGCTGCTGTCTCAGTGGGACATTGTCTTGTGAGGTGAAGCGCCTCATCTCTAATCATCGGTCCTGTACAAAAAGCCATGGCGCCTCCTTCGTCACCAGAATGATAAAATGGCGACAAACAAAGCCCTGAATCGGGAGCAGGAGGAAGCGGAGTCCTCTGATGAGAACCCCAAGAACGATAGTGTATTCCTCACAAATTAATTAATTACAAAACTGGCCGCGGAGGTAGCAAGAAGATACTGCGTGTTGCAGGACACCACTCTCCTACGAAATTCTTATCCACTCTGCAAGCCAGTCAGAGGTTAACAGTCAGGGTCAGCATAGAAGAAGTGGAACAAAGACTCTCCATAACCCGGAAGGATGGATAATCCTGTCATCCACGCACGTGGTCAGCGACTCGGAAAAAAATAAGCAAAATATCAGTAAGGTGGTAGGACTTAGAAAGTGTTCAGAGAAATAATGTTAAGGATTAAAAAGTTTCCAGAATAGATACCGCAGTCAATTGCGCAAAATATGCGAGTCGGACCTGCCAGTGCTCTTAATCTGGACCACGATGTGCAAGGTTGAAAGGCGCACTAGGGTCGGTTCCAGAAAAATTCAGCATGTCCAACACCAAGATATAAACGGCTCAGACACCCGCGACAAGTGATCGCAATTCTTGGATTACACCGAAAAGGAGAATATCTTACGCAGCTTCAAGAAACGGGCAGAAGCCCTGAAATATACGGTTCCAATATACTTATCTTCAACGATTTTTCCGTCGAGGTTTCACGCACAAGAAAGCCTTTAGTAAATTATGCTCTGCGCTTTAACACAAGAAATAAAGTTTTCAACTACAATACCTGCGGTGTTGAGGGTAGTGCTCCCAGATGGATCCATTAAATCTTTCACAGTAGTTCAACAAGCAGAGGACACACTGCAACATCTCCGGAAGGATGCGCCGCGAGAGAAGAGTGACAATACAGTGCGGATACCTCGGAATGAGACCTCTTTGCCCGCGGTGTCGGGTGAAAACCCCTTACAAAGTTCTGCCCCTAAAGAGCAAAGATTGCCGCAAACCCCATCTTTTACATGGAAAGATGTCCAGCATTCGCCAGAAGGTGTCAACAATGAGGGGAGAGGCGGGAGGATTGATAAATGTGGTATTGATATTGATCAACAGCATGTATATCATATGTCAAAAAAATATCCTTAAGACATGAAGTTCATATCGTGGAATGTTAAGGGCCTAATATCTCCACCAAAAACGTTCTTATGGTATTGAGACACCTAGGCAGATTGAAAAATGACATAGCCTTGCTACAGGAGGATCCATCTCCCTGCTAGTGACCTTTCACAGATGAAAAGTCCTAGGTGGCGAGGGTATACGGTTCTCTCATTCTGTAACAAAAAGATGTGTCCTGATCCTGTTGAGAAAGACCCTTAGGAATACAATGTCACTCATCAGAATAGGACAAGGAAGGTAGATGGTAAAGATCCACCTTAGTTGCCAGTAGGGGATGTATGTATATACAATGTTTTATGGTCCCAACTAGGAGGGAGCAGAGTTATTCGAAATTTGGGCATCAGTATCAACTCTGATCGATCCATGCAACCCTCGTGGGGGGATCTAAACGCAGTGATAGGGCCAGAGGAAGGTTCGCATAGGGGTACCGCCAGTCAACCACTACCCAAATGGACTCATGCTTAAAAATTTTTGTAGACTCCACTGATTTGTCGACCTATGGAGATTGCTTCACCCAGACAGTAGGAATACACCTTTTCTCCAAGTCATCACTTGGTTGTTGGTAATTTCTCACTTACTAGCAATCTAATAGACAGAATAGACACACATCTCATTTCGGTTCATGCCCATAACCCTAGAATTTGATGACAGTTTCCTAAGGCGTCATGATTTAATATGGCGGTTCCCGTGCTGCTTTAGTGGAGACGAATCAATTTGAGGACAGAGTAAGGGGGTGGTGGCTGGAATTTGCAACCTCCAATATTGAAACATAGTGGACAACCCACAATTGTTTTGGGTAAAACAGCCAAGGCAGTTATAAGGGGACGTTTAATCAGCTTTTACTTCATCAGAAAAATATCGGCCAAAAAATAATAGAATTTAGTAAGGCACTTCGAGTGCTTACAAAGCATTCCTGGAGGATGCTTCCCGCCGAATAAAAAAACTCTGGTCAGAGGCGAAGGGGTGTGTTTGAACTCTGGCTGGAAAGAAAGAAAGGATACACAGACAAAATTTGAAAGCTGGCCTCTTTAGATTTTGGTAACAATCTGGCAAGCTCTTGGCGAAATTGGTTAGGGACGAGGGGGCGGAGGGGATCACATCTTAGGATAAGAAGGTACAATTATTACACACCCAAGGACATCAACAACCCTTTTAAAAAATATTATCAAAATGTTATACAACACACCGGGAAAGATTTTACTAACAAAGGGAGGAATTTCTAAAGCCATTGCCAGCTACCAAAAATTTCGGAAAACAGAGTTGGTTTTAAATGCCAAATTACCCTGAGGAAGTTCAAAGGACGATAAAATCGCTAGGAAAACACGGGAGAAGCTCAGGCCCGATGGATAACGTGCAGAGTTTCTACCAAGATTTCTACAGAACCAGGTGTCCCGACTCTGGCACATTACTATTCTAGATTTATTGCAGTGGTGCACAATATCCCACACGAGTTCAAATATGGCATATTTCAAGTGCTTCCAAAAACGGGAGAGACTTTACGCAGTAGAGTCTATAGACCATTTCGCTCATCAACCAAAGACAATAAAAATTGACGGCTAAAATAATGGCTAACAGGTTAGCGGCATCCTTCCAAATTTAATAGATTCAGGCACAGGTGGGGTTGTGAAAGTAGGGCCGCGGCAACGAACATAGAAATGTATCGGGGCATTGGTTCTTAGCAGTCGCAGGGGGGGTAGACCAGCAGCTTAGTGTCGTTGGTCACTGAAAAGGCCCTGCTGACAGCGATAGGTGGAGCTGGTTGGAAATGGTCTTGGAAAGTTTGGTATACAGGGGAAGTTTCGCTCTTTCATCTCTTCTTTATAACAGGAACCCTAGAGCAGCGGTTTAACCCGGGTTTTAGGATTCAGACACTTTCACACTAGAAAGGGGAACGAGGCATGGGTGTCCCTAATCTCCCTACTCTTTATTTAACTTTAGAGTACCTTACTACGTACATTGTAGAGTACAATCCCAGATTACAAAGGAACAGATAGGAAAAAGGGACTGAAGCTAACCAAGCTTCGCAGATGACATTCTATAGTTTATGGACTCGCGGGAACTCAGTTGGGTGGTGTGCTGAGATGCGGGTCATTTTGCGTTACCTTGTCGGGATACACATTAACAGAGAAAATGTGAGCTTTTGTGGTTAGGTCCAGGATCGCCACGGAAACAAACAGCAGTCAAAGCAAAGGCTTCAAGATAGCATAGAATCATTAAGTACCTATGTATTAAGGTGGCGCGAACACCGCTGTCAATTATAAGTTAAATTACCCTTCCACTCTTTGAAAGATTTAAATATGAAATCGTTAGAGTGGCATGACCTGCCTCTGTACCCTCTTGGGGAGAGTTCATTTAATTTAAAATGGTAATAATTTACCCGAACTTTATACCTCTTCAGACAATCCCTATTTTACTTAGGCATGCAGAAGTAAATCCTTCAACAAAATGGTCTATACTTTCTGTGAAGGGGAAAAAGCCAAGGAATAGCGTTGGCAAAATTACAGGCTCGCAGGCGAATAGGCTTGAACCTCCTAATTTATGGTGTTACAATTTAGCCTGTCTGGGCCAGGCATGTCTAGATTGGATCCATTTAAACAAACTATTACTCTGACTGGCCTTGGTGGGACTCTCGCAGGAGAAAAAACTTAGTTAGCCTATTACACACAAGTCATGCATACACTAACGAAAGGTGTAACACTCCACTACTAATCAGAGACACTATAGTTGCTAGGACGAGATTAAGAAACGTTTGGATTGTTCTCACCGGATATCGAAATACTGCAATCTGGGAACACATCGAATTCACGATAGGAAAAGATCACAATGGTTTGATAAGTCGGATTACAAAAGGGATATTCATCTATAGCCAGATCTATTTCCACCAGCAGAAAAAGATATAAAACTATAGAGAATTAGACGGGGATACGTATTCCCAGTTGCAGGTCATGCAGTATCTACAAATTAGATCTTTTTGCACTACCAGGGCTGCAGGGATATTGAAGAGAGAGAAGTACTAATGAATTGGATGGGCTGATAGGGGTGGATCCTAAAGGAAATCTTTCTTCAGACATTTATGTCTAGTTTTAGAGATATATATGTTTAAGGCCATCTCGGGGGATTGCTTCAAAAAGGGAGTCATTGGCTGGGATACTATGATATAGATGTAGAAAATGGTACAGGGGATGAGTATGTCGCAAACTTGTTATTAGTGAGTCTTGGAGAGAATACATATTTTAGATGGTTCCATGCTGCAATTTTTGATTTTGACATTACCTCCCTATCAAGTTTTCAAAATAGGATCACGGCCGTGTCCAAAATGTTCGGAACCCAAATCTAATTTATATCATGGTCTTTGGACATGTCCCAGAGTGATGACGTACTGTGCGGAAGTGGGTGACCTTTTGGAGTCCCTTGGGATAGTGCCGGTTCCCGTATCACCACTGCTCTTTCTACTACATGGTCGGGTCAATAACGAAGGCTCACTAAATGCACAGGGAGAGCAACATTTTCCACCATTTTTACATACTTATTCTATTGGTTGCCAAACGATGCTGTTACAAGTTGGCTTGACCAGAAGTTCCCACGATCACCATGGTCATAGAGCAAACCAAAAAATACCCAATAGTGATCAAACTCCATAAGAAACGCCAGAAAGAGAAATTGGCAAGAATTTTTTTAGGAAATGGAAAGTTCTTGAGAAATTCTACTCTACATCCGAAATTAATAAATTAATAGATGCATTACAATCACTAGTTTGGTACCTGGTGATGGATATGGACGGGTCATTAGGGAGATTTCAAACGGCAATCCTCGGGAAAATGTCTAACTCCTCATATAGGTGTGGGACTGTTCACGGTGGAGGATGGCCCATCTTGAAAGGTGGCTTGGGTGTCTTTTCCTTTCCCCCCCGCCCTCTCGGGACAACCCCTCCCTATCCCCCAGGCTTAAAAGTTTCAACCCCGCCCCCCCAACCCACGGATAGGGTAAATTTACACCAAACACTGGCTATTTTCCTTTTTTTAAATTGTTTAAAATGTTTATTTGTTTCAGTTTTTTTTTAATTTTTGAGAGTGCTCTCCCATGCTCACAATTCCCCGGCTGGATCATCGGTTGTATCATGACCTGCTGTGGGCACTGTCAATCCCCAAAAAACCAAAATTTTCTTAGCAAAGTGGTCGTTGGGAATATGTGATATAGGGCTTTCAGCCATTTCATTTTAAACCTTTGTCACCCGTAACAAAAATTTTACTGGCATGCTTTTGGGGCTGTTGAGTGTTGGGGTTTTTTAACATGGAAAAATGTACTTTATGGGAAACATATTGGGATATCAAATTGTTTCCCAAATTTGTAGATTATATATGTAATTTGTTATTGTTACTGAGGGGTTTCTTAAAAAAATATTTTTTTAAAAAAAAAAAAAAAGGGGGCTTTATGAAGATGAGGGCTTTACTTAAAAGCTGTCTTTAATTTTAAATGTAGGGGGCCCAAAAAACAAAGAAAAATGGTTAACAACAGATAACCCATTTTTTTCTCCTTACATCATTTTTTAAACAAGGACAGTCTTACCAAGACCGTTTTCAAAAGGGGGGGCCCATATTAGAACCTTTTTCAAATGAGGCTTTTAAGCCCAAATTTACAGAGGTTATGGCCACCCCTTAACCACACCCCAACACATACATCACACCAGCCCCACACTCTAATTATGCCCAAGTGTATGAACACCCCGGGGCCTAAATCAAACCATGCCCAATACACTCATTCTGAACAACACAAGGCCATACCACTGTGTGTGAAATTTTTAAACCTAAGAAAGACTCTGGGGACCTACGGCATAAACCCCGGGGGATCAGGCCACCCACCGGGGAACAATACTTTCCCGTAGACACTTTGCCCCGTATTTTAAAACGCCCACTTTAATCAAAGCACACTCACAAGTCCCACCAAATTTCAATTTTAAACATGAAAAACACCGATACACAAACGCACTCTCCTTTGTAGGACCAACCGGAGAGGAAACGGGAAACTGGTACCAGGAACAGAGCAGCGATCAGCGTTGGGAACCCAAACATAGCTTGGCCCAATTGTCCGGTTCAGCTCTGCACCATTCCTAGCCAGATAGGGTCCTTTCTATATTAAAGTTTTAAAACACTTGAAATGCAACCTTTCCAGGACAGAAAGGAGTACAGGAGCATAAGAGGGGTGCCCCCATGTAGTTAAAAGGAGGTACCTAGACCCAGTTTTACATATTGGAGAGGATATTTCGCAAGCGTATCAGGCGCATCCATACAAACCGTAGGCCACTTCACCCCCATTTGTGCCCTGCCCAACTAACCCTTTGGTAACTTGGCACATCTTGCTGCTCTATTTATTTGTGTTCATACCCTATAGTATTTGCACCTCTGACCTGGTATGTATACCTGTATCCTCTAGTATGTATAAATAAGGATTTATAAGGCGTTTAAATATAAAAAAATATTTTCTTGACTTCTTCTGCCTTAACCCATAACCATTTTTGGGTTTTCCGGGCCTCAAATATCACTTAACTCGTTAAGGGGCCGGCTTTATCAACAAACATGGCACAAACCGGGCTGGAAATTTTCTTTTTCACTATGGGGTAAACAGATCTCTCTCACCTTGGGGGTTTTGTGGCAATGGGAATCCTCTTGGACCCCCTGTGTTTTTCCTGTGCCGTGTGGACAGGGTTAACTGTGGAATAATCCTTTTAAATCTTTATGCCCTTAAGGGGCGTGTAATTTCACAATTACATTCCCAAGTCAGCCATCAACCCACAAACGGGATGTTTTCCTAACAGATTGGTGACACCCGTTGTGATCGAGATAATTGTGGTGAGTGGGGGGGCCCATATCATAACCTAAGACTACCAACAGGGGAATTTTTTTCCCACTAGGTTTTTAAAATCATTTCAGCACTAACCCCCAAGTGCAAATAAAAGGGGGGTTTTGGACATTCGGTTTATTTTGTGCAGTAACCAAGGGTTGCAAGGATGGCTGGTCGCAGCGGGGGCATAAAAAAAAAAGGCCAAGGCTATGGTCCAAGGAAACGGTGGCAAAAAATTGGGCCAAGGCGAGAGTGACTCACCCCCAGAATGGGCTAGGGCAGAGTGGGTGATGGCGAGATTCAAGGCGAGGGGCAGGGGCTTTGCAGGGTCCAAAAAACATCCGGGCTCGGGCCCTTTTGTTTTTTCGGGGTGGGGGTGGGTTCACACACTTTTTTCGCCCCTCATTGTAAACTGCGGATTTTTTTTTTTACAGAAAAAAACCCTTTTCCTTCACAAATTTTCTGCACATCCCACACAATCCCTCCCCTCCCAGAGTCACTGTACAAAAAATCACCAAATGCAAATTTATTTTTTTCTGAACTTCTCACCTTCATAGACAATACCCCAAACAGTCCCCAAAAACACCACCTACCAGGGACAAATCTACCAAAAAGTGATTGTTACAAAAACCCTCCTAAAAAACCCAAAGACCCAAACTATTACTACTTAAGGCTCAAATAATCCCGCCAACCCTGACCCAACGCAACCCCCATATTGACTACACTTAAAAGCTCTGATACATATACCCCGCCCTACATGACCAATAGGGTATTACTATTTGTAAGAGACCTCCAGACATAAATGATTACACGCAGTTACATTAGTGCCACCGGAACTCTTTTTTGATCAGCGTCGTTCACTTTCCCTTTTCTTTTCCCCTCCGGTTCACACCTTTGCTGATTGCCCCGGCAAGACCGTCCCCCAGGATTTGGAACAATAACTTAGAATCCTCACATTTCCAAACCCCAACTCCTTAATTATAGGTAAGCGTCCCCCATTTTGGGATATAGGGCACGAACAGTATATGGGGGCCCCGGCAATAAGGGGCCACAAGCAATAAATATGCCACAGGGGAAAATATAGGGGCCACAGGCAGAATATAGGGGGCCCCAGGCAGGGATAGGGGGCCAAAGGCAGTATAAGGGGGGGGACGGCAGTATTGGGGCCCGGGCAGGTAATAGGGACTGAGGGAGTATATGGGGGGCCCCAGGCAGTAAGGGGGGACGAGCATATATAGGGCCACAAAAGAAAGGGGGACGAGGCAGATATAGGGGCACTGAGGGGAGTATATGGGTCACAGGGGGTAATTGGGGGGCCCCCCATGCAGGTATAGGGGGCAAGGCAGTAATGGGGGGGCCCCAGGCAGGTATAAGGGGCACAGGGGATATGGGGGCCACAGGCGGGATAAGGACACAGGCCCTAATTGGGGGGCCACACAGGTAATAGGGGCACAGGGAGCATATGGGGGCCACAGGCAGGCTATGGTGGGGCCCCACAGGGGTATGGGGGGCCCCAGGGACGAAAGGGGCCACAGTCAGGGGTATGGGGGCCACAGGAGGGAATGGGAGCCCGCAGGGGTATTGGGGGCCACAGGGAGGGATATGGGGCCACAGGGGGGATATGGGGGCCACAGGCAGGGTTTTGGGGTCCACAGGCAGAATATGGGGGCCACAAGCAGGGAAAGGGGTCCACAGCAGTAATGGGGGCCACAGGCAGGATTGGGGGCCACAGGGAGGATTTGGGGGGGCCACAGGCAGGATTAAGGGGAAAGGCGGGATAGGGGGGCCACAGCAGGGGTATGGGGCCACAGGGAGGCATTAAGGGGCACAGGCAGTATAAGGGGGACTGAGGAGTAAACCATAAAAAATAACAAAATCTACTCACCTTAACTCCCCCTGGCAGCGCGCTCCCCTCTTCACCCGCCTCCTCCGGGAGCTCCTCGGGCGCAAGCCAAAGAGCCTGGCGCCCAGGGCAGGCAGCTCGCATGACTCACATCATCGCGACGCTGCTGGCTGAGGCGCACGGGGCCGCGGCGGGTCCCCCACGCTTGAGGGCCCGGGGGCCCCACTGTGTCGGACCGGGGTCCGACACGTCTGCGGGCAGGGGGCGCTCCTCTCTGCCCGCAAAGCCCCCAAATGTGTTCCCCGCGGGCGCACAGCAGCTGAAGGGCCCTCGGGGCTTCAGGGGCCCCGGGGAGGCCCCGGGGCCCGGGAAAACCGGGACAGGGGGGTTTTTTATTCGGGGGCCCCGCCCCAAAAAACAGCCTAGCGACGCCCCTGCGAGGGGGAGTCCAACCCCGGGTTCCCCCAAAGGGTCCATTCAGACGATCAGTTCCACAATAGGTCCTCATCCCAACTGCCTCCCTGCAAGCGCCCTGGCTAAACTCATGAGGGGACCTTTCCATTTTTATCCCTCCAGCGCTGCAAAAAAAATCACAGCAAATGGAGGCCGCAGCTGCAAACGTTGCGACAAGTGAAGGCGCAGCTGTAGAACGTCGTAGCAGCAGAGGAACGTCACGAGCGTGAGCATGACACGGGTTCCCAGATACAAACCTCAAAAGCCCACCCACAAGTACGGGCCATCGTAAGGCTATTTGGCATTTAAAAATGCCCCTGACACTTTTTCCGAGGCAACGCGCTGCTAAAGCACTTTAAGGGGATCGGGGGTACCTGGGGGTGACATTGCCGTTTTCATTTCACCTGGGAGGGTCACCAAAAGGCACCTAACAGGTGCTCGGGCGAATCCGCCGGCATGCTTGACCATTTTAAACCTGAAAAGTGGCAGCAGGCATGAGTGAGGGCCCCTACCTGGGGGACCGGGTAGGGCGGGGGGGGGGGGGGGGGGGCTGAAGCCGAGCCTTAAAAATGGATGGCAACCTGGCCCGCCGCCAACCAAGAAACATGATGTCCTTCCTGGGCATTGAGGGACATAGAGGGTTCGTTTTCTCCCTATATATCTGGGCCCAAACCCCTGACAAACCTCACCAAGAAGAGGTTTTCCCCTTCCCCCCGTCCAGGAAAAAAAGACTGGAAGAATTTTTCCACGGCCCCCAAGGCCCCCTTTTCCACTCTCTGGTACTAAAGCAGCTGACTTTCCCCCGCATAATAGTACAAATGCCAGTACTTTTGGGCCTTTGGGGGCAGTGCTTTGCAGGTTTTGAAAAACAGGACAAAGGAAAAACACCAAAAACCCCCAAAGAGCCCCTAAAAAACCTTTTCTTCCGAGGGAAGGGTTCTTAAATCCCCGGTGGAGAATGGCTTGCACTGTCTGCACCCTACTTTTTAAAAAGGGGGGCCAATTTTCCCCCAAACGTGGGGAAAAAGAACCAAATCCTCGGAACCCTTTTTTTTTCCCCCCACCCCCCCGGTCCCCCCCAGAAAAAAAAATGGGAGGGGCTGGCCCACGCTGGAGCCCCAGGGGCTCCAACATTTCCCACTTCACCAATTTTAATCACCCTCCTCCGCATACGTCAAAATGCCTAAATTAAAACCCAGTTTTTTTTTTCTTTTCCCACTTGTGCATCCCACATATTTTAAAATTTCAAAAAAGTACACATTTTCCCCAAAAAAAATAACAAATTCTTTTTGGCAGTTGATTTTAAAGGGGTTTTTGCCACGATCCTTTTATTTCAAACCCCTTTCCCGTACCGCCTTCAAAATCTGTGTGCTCAGAAATGGCGTGTGGGTTTATTTTAAATTGGGAATTTTCATGTGACCCAGCAGGGTGACATCAACCAAAACCATTTCCCCCTTCCCCTCTAAAAATCCCCCCAAAAAAAGGTTTTTTTTTAAAGAAAAAACAAATTGTTTAAGTAAACTTTTTAAAAAGGGTAATTTTTTTGCTTAAAAGCACAAGGGGTCCTAGGTTTTAAATCCCTGCCAAAGGAAAAAAAAAACCCCGTGTTTTTTTTTTTTTTTCCTTTTTTCAATGCACAAAATCCCCCATTGAGGTTTCTTTTTTTTAAAGGGATTTTTCACTGTTTTATTAAATTTTTAAAAGAGAAAAAAGGGTGGGGGTAGAAATGAAAAGCACCCCCTTCCCCCCGGGTTTTAAAAAAATCAGTTTGCTGCCTGAAGGAGAAGGATGCTGAAAACATGTGGACCCCGGGCTGGGAGCTCTCCCGCCCTGGTTTGTAACCCCTGGGAAAAACGAGCTGTAAACAATGGATCACTAAAAGGGGGAACCAAACTAAAACAAAAATGGGGCAAAATTTTTTAAAAAATAATGAATTTGGTGAAAATGTTTGTTACTTCATTTGCAAGGTTTTCCCCCGTCAATTTTACTTCGGGAAAAAACCCAAAAAACCCCCTTTTAACTTTTTTTTTTATGTTCAAGAGCTCCCAAAAATAAAGGGGAAAATTATTTGTTAGAACCATATTTAAATACTTTTACTTTTTCCACATCGCGTGTTTTTCCCCATTTATTTTTCAAATCTTTAAAAAAATAAAAAAAACCAAGAAAATGGCAAAAATTTTTAACCCCCAAAAAAATTTTTATTTGATAAAGTCTTTGCTGGGTAATTTTTTTTGGGGGCCCTTTTTGAGCTATAAAAACAATGACATCCCGTGTGAATTTCAATGAAAAATCCTCATCTTGAGATAGAATAATATTTTTTTTCTTTAAAATTTACAAACTCAAAAAAAACTAATTAAAATGTAAATAAAATTTTAAAAAAAAAAAAATTTAATTTTTTTATTGGGAATTTTTCCATTGGGGAAGGGCCCTACTCCTATTTGGGCGTCTCCTTTGTTACTGCTCTGTCAAGTGGTTTCCCCCGGAAAGATAGTTTAAAGTTTAAAAAAAAGCCCTCTTCCTGACTATTAAAAGGGGGTTTTCCCCAACCCCCGGCTCCTTTTGTGTCCGTTTTTGAACATAACCCCCTTTTTGGTTGGAATGCGTTTTCTGGGTTTCCCCTTTTTGAAAAGAAAAGGGCCCCCGACACGCAACTAAACAATTAGGCCCTTTTGGGGTTTTTAAAACTGCCCAGCCCAAAGGGAAAAAAACCCAAACAGCTTCCAAAAGGGCAAAAGACCCGGGGCCTTTGAACATAACCTTAAAAAAACCCAAAAGAGGGCCCGCGTGCGCCCCTCTATGGGGGCGGGGGACGCGGGAAGCCACTGGGGCCGGCAAAAAACGGTTCCCCCGGAAAAAACGGGGGGGGCGGCCCCCCCCCCAAGGTAATAAATTTCAATCCCTTGTCCCCCTGTTTTTCCCAAAAAAGGGCCTCTTTTTAAAACAACGCCAAAAAATCTTTCTTTGGGCCCTTTGAGGCAGGGAATTTTACACTGGG